>JAQIXT010000131.1:0-65974 GCA_034700445.1 Stenotaenia linearis
ACAATTAGTTATCCTATGCAATTTATATGTGGAAATCAAGATCAAGAGCAAACCCAAAAATTTATTTTTTCGGGTTTAACCCTAATTTCTAAAAATTAATTCGGGGGGTTAAAATCGGGTATTTTCGGGTTTAACCCGAAAAATCCATACCCTAGTTAAAGCCATTTGGATGTAACATTTTCTTGTTTTAGACAAACAAAAATAATTATTTTATTAACAACTAAATCCTCAATCTGGAAACAGCACAGCAAAGAACTTAATTACGTAATATGCACATTGATTTATTTGTATATCAAGCCTCTGGGCGTTTCAGCATCATCCGGTTGTTAATGTCGGTTAATACTTCAAAACAATTCCTCGCAGGCAAAACGAAAACTTATTTTTCCCAAATAAATTATAACAAAAATGAAGATAAAGAAAATCACTTAGTAAACTATTCTGAAAAACCATTGTGTGAAGATTCTTTTTGCCAGTGGGAGCTTCATTCCCAAAAATAAAAATAGAATTTCATTCATGAAAATTAGCATTCATCCCACTGTCCTGGAGCAATACCACTATTTTTCACGTTTAATCAAAGGAAAAGTTTTATTCAAGTAGCAAAATATGAAAACTCAACATTTTTTCCTTCTTTTCAATTAACTTTCTTAAATTTTACAATAACGTAACTGTGGTTTTCGTATGAAAAGTTTTTAATTTAAGAATATAAAATGATTGCTTCGATACTGGATATTTGTTCAACGGCGCGTAGACATAAATACAATTTGAAAAGAAGAAAAAAAGTAGTGAAAAACTATTTGCTGATATTATTCAATTCCTTTCACATCACTACACTAGTTTTTGCACTTCACCCTACAAGACAAAACTGAAGAAAATGTGAAGGATGCGCATAAAAATAATCTGAAACCACCTTGGAATCACTTTCCCACACCCACAACTTTCGGATATGATCGAAAACTTGAATTCAGCTACTAATCAAACCAAGAACGAGATTAAAACGGAAAATTCCACAAACGCGTAGGTGGAAATCCGAATTTACTATTATGTATTTCCAAACAAAAAACAAATTTCCTTTAAAAAAAAAAAAAAAAAACCAAAAATTTTTTTTAAACGATTTAAACACATCATCATCAGGTGGCGCCAAATCTGGGAACAGGTTTGATTGAATGTTCCCGCTGCTTCTCTGCCGTGGGAAAAGCACTTGCCAGTTTATTTAGGGTCACGACACGTCAAGGCTAAGATGCTGCATCCCGTGTCCGCTGAGGCGCTCGCATCGCAAGTTTTTTTTCCTCTCCCTCCGCCCTCAGCTCCACCTTCTTGAGCCACTCATCTTACGCCACTTGTATTTCGTCTACTTGATTGTTGTGAGCAAAGGTTTGGCACTCATGAACTTGTCTTCTGCCTGATGAGTGAGAACTTACCTGACACTTACCAGGATTGGGCTGGGGGAAGTTGGGTATGTTATTCTTTTACTTATTTGTTTGTGTTGCTTTTACATTGTATGTTTGTTTGGTTGGTTAATTGCTTTTTTTTTGTTTTGTGGGTATGAAGGCGTAATTGAAGGTAAATGTTGTTTTTAATTAATTAGGATTTGTTTACGTGGGTTTTTTGTGAGTTTGGAGGGGAAGTGGAGTTGTATTTAGAAAAGGATTTTAAAGATTTTGGATTTATCTTAGGCGTGAGAGGTCTGATAGGCCCGACACATAAGTTTTAGGGTGCGCGTCTGCATTTTGTTTGGTAAGTGGTGTACAAGCAAATGTGTTGTACGAAGATGTTGGCAATAAATCAGTCGCAAACCATCGATGCCGGAGTAGCGACTTTCATTCACAGTTGGGCCAAAGGGGTTTGGTTGGTGAGTCTCGGGCCAATCCTCACTGCAACAAAACGAAATTTTGTTGTGAGTAATATTGGCGCATATCACTTTTGTTTTTCTCTTCTGCCCCTTTATGGACCAGTGGAGGATATTAGTCAATTAGTGTATTATATTATATATTATATTATATTATATTATATTATATTATATTATATTATATTATATTATATTATTAGTGTATCACAAAATCCACATTATCAACGGTAAAATGACAGTAGTTGCAAAACGAACGAATATGTCATTCTGGTGGTAAGCAAAATGGAACGATGACTATGAAATTATACAAACTTGTTCAGCGAAAGGAATGCTACAATCTGACAAAGTTTCAGCTCATTTGACTCGACTACTTCTGAATGACCCGAGTCTAGAGATTTTTCATATCTCGTTAGAATCGCTGATTTTCTAGATTGTAGCGTACATTGTACGAAGAAGCGTTGGGTATTAATGGCATTTCTAGTCGGTGGCTTCACTATTAGGGTTGTACTTCCTGTTGAATGACAGGGGAACCGTATGGAATACTAGTTTGGTCAATGGGCATTCCAGGCGACTGAATGAAATTCTTTCGCAACGGGTTCGATTCAAACTTCTTTTTGATGTGACCGTTTTGTATTTGTCGTTTCAGGGCCAGTATGATTACCCACCACCTTTGGCATCCAACTACAGCAGGGAAGCTGACTTGTGGAATGTCAATCTGGCCACCTATTCCAGCGCTCCAACGACTGGGACCGGTGCCACCCCCACACCTTCTGTGACTGGCTTCTATGCACAGGTGAGAAACTTGATACTTTTTGAGGGTTTGGGAAAAAAATCAAAGAGAATGGGTCTGGGAATTTGGTCTTATAATTGTTCACAGCAGCATAGTCGGCATGGGATCTCAACCGTGGATGAAGGTTGGTATTAGGGGTGTCATAAAGCGATGTAAAAAGTTTGAATTTTTTAAATTTTTATTATTTTTAAAACGTAAAAAAAGTTATGTAAAATTCAGTGGCGTAACTAGGCTATGGCTAATGTGGTACTAGCCATGAGCACCAATTAGCTGCAAATAGACAAATGTCTTGAAAGTTATATCAAGAATGAATTCTTAGTTGTATGCAATTTTGTATGTAATATCGTGCACTTAGTATTTTTAGTTAAAACCTAGAAATTTCTTACGTTTTTATCATTTTATTGAATTTTTATAGCTTAAGTTTATGCACTCAAAATTTTGCAAATTTCTCCTAAATTTTTGAATTCTTTTACATTTTTCAATTTTCTCTCAAATTTTTAATTTTTTTTTCTGAAATTTTTAAAAATTCTTTAAAATTCTGGTATTTTTTTTAGTGTCTTTTAAATTTTATTAATTTCTCTCATTTTTTGCAAATTAGCCAAAAATTTTAATTTTTGAATATCTTTGCAGAATTTTTGCAAAATATTTCTTGACTTGTTGTAGAATTTTCTTGGATTTTTGCAAATTTTTCCATATTTCTACGATTCTTGCAGTTTAGGCGCATTTAACATTAGTCGGCTTTAGATGTTAAAATTCCTAGATACGCCACTGGGAAAAATTTTTAAAGAAATATATTTATCCCCGATGTCCATACGTGAGAAGTGTCTTCCAATGGGTAATCCTGCATGCAGTTATAATCCCTCAACAAGTGGAGGCTGGCTATTATTTATAAAATACCAGTAATGGGACTTGGAAGAAATACCGGTAGTTTTTCAAAGAATTTGAAAAATATGCTTAAACTGTCAATTGTTGCCCTTTAATTGACATAAATGTATACCCTGATACTTTGAAGTTAATTGGCTTAACGGTATCGACGATGATTCAGGATTCAACTTCGCATACATGAGTTGTTGGCAGCTTTTGCAGTGACTTCTTCACTCATTGAAAACTGAAGGAATTGTCGGTGTGTAACACAAAAGAAAGTGACACAAGGAGGCTTCAAAGGGTGCCGCCTGTGTCTGCTTACAGAAGCATTAACTTAAGGAGACCCACAAGGTTCGTCGATACTTTACAGTACGAGAGAGAGCATACTCGCAGGAAGGAAGGAAGAAATACTGCTTAAGGTCACAAGCGGCTACAAAGGCCATACTCGCAGGATCTACAGAACTTCTGAAGTTCATAAAAATGATAATGACGATCTTGTGTATTTAATATACAGGGTATTTCACATAACACGAACCAGACATGATGTTATTCAACTACGCCTGTTTCATGAAATATGAAACACCCTGTGTAATAATTATAATCATTGTTTTTGAATAGTCCACCAGCAGTGATTCTCCGTCGACTGTCTCATTGACCACTCTTGCTCCTCATTTTGCGGACAATCGTCCAGTTGACTTATCCAGTTCTCATCGCGGTGAAGGAGGACATTTGGATCTGGGACGATTTCAGTCGGATAGGATGGATGTTTATAAACATGCTAACGGGCTCAGTGTTCACATACCCGATCATCAAGGTAAGAAATTCTATGTTTGCCGATCGTCAGTCGTAAGTCACAACTCATTTTGGTGCCAAAAAATATCAAATTTTGTCTCTTATTACTTAATTGTTAATAACTTAAGTTATTTGGGTACAACACTACAGAATATTTCTTCGACTTAGCTCTTCTGGGGCTAATTTTGATAATAGAGAGTTTGCGGAGCTCTTCCTTAGAGCTGTACCTTAGAAAATTGCCTCCTTAGAGGCTTCTAAGGGCTGGTTTTTACCTTAGGATTCTAAGGTAAGGGAAGCCTCGTCCCTTACATTAGAACAATTGAACGAACAAAACAAACATGGCGGCGTCAGCGCCGATCTAACTTTCCGCGATCATAATCTGGGTTTCTAGGAGCCATCCAGTCATATAAAATAGAAAAATTAACTCAAACTAACTTCATTAACAACTGCATGAACTTGTAATCGCGCATTTGACACTTAAATTTAACGAAAATCGCATTTTTTCGGCCACGAATAGATCGTCGATTTGTATCTCATTTTGAGGTTACCCAGACACAACTTAAGGTAAGGGAAAATTGTAAGGAAACAAATCGCAAACCTGTTTTATAGTATCCCTTAGAGCTGAAACCTTACATTACGTCTTCTCTAAGGAAAAGCTCTAGTGTAAGGAACAGTGTAAGGGAAGAGCTCCGCAAACTCTCTATTATATACCTAAACGGCCTTAAGAGAGTTCATCAGTTCATTTAACAATGCCCTTATTGTTAAATCCCAGCTAATTTTTAAAGACAAACATAGCAAATAACAATGTGGTAAAGAAGAAAATGGTGCTGAAAATGTTTCTCTAGAAAATTTTTGTTTATTACTTTTGTGTGAAAAAAATTAATACTTTAAAAATCAAATCTAGTCGTATGTATAATCAATATATGCTTAATAAACAATTTTATTATTTACATGAAAAATTCATAGTATATTTATCAAATAAAAAATTTTTAAGCCTTTTTTCATAATGATTGGTTTTCACTTGACTGTACAAATGCATTTAGCTGCAATCAATGGTAGGTTTGTAATTAATGCAACTTCGTTTAACTTTCTGAGTATTCATGATACCATGACGGATCATGGGTGAAATTAAAAATTAGATAAATACGTCTATTTAATTAAATTAACTCATCAAAAAAATATTCATTGATATGCTTCACATAGTACAATTGACTAAACAAATTAATTTAAACCACTTTTAAATAATAATAAAAAATCATACTGCAAAAGCATTAGTGTTTTTTCTTTTAAACAAAGTTAACTATGTACGTGAGCCACTTAAAAATATTTTTTCCAAAAAACTTACGTCTACAACTTACTTACTGTCAACAAACATCTGCTGTATTTACAATCAGCAGAAATAAAAACATTGACTCACCCTATTTATCAATTTTGCACTGGAATACAATAATAATTTTTTAAATTTTCATTTATATTGACAGTGCAGTCAAAATAAAAGCTTCGTGTAATTACAATTTTTTTTAATTATTAATTTTTAAGTAATTAAAGAGGGAAAATTAATTCTTGTTTCAAGATGAAATCCTGATTTCGTTTTTCTTTAGTTCGGTTCATTGTTCTCTCGAAAACAAAAGGTACTGCCCGTAGAATATCATAACGAGAGAAAAGAAAATTATCTTCTCCTTCTGCTCATAACACGTCACAAACACTTTGCAAAACATTTGCTTCAGATGAAGAACAAACTTGAAGAGCACAGCTGTAAGAAACACACCAAATATTGTCCCTAATTCGACCGTTATGTTATCAAATTTTTTTTTGAATTTTTAAATTTTTTTTGCATCGCAACATATTCAAATTTGAAAAAAAAAAACCCTCTGGTAGAAAGCTGGTTTAAGAGTTTGTTGTTTGTTTTGTTTTTAAATTATTATTTGTTGTTATTTCAAGTTCAAGTGTTTATTATTCATTAGCACTTCTTTGAGCATCCACACTTGCGAATGACTTCCAAGTCCTTGGTGTAACTGCGTCCGCTGTCGCACAGTAAACGCACTTTGCGACGTTTAGTCTTGCGAGGCCGGCAGCAATGATCACCACAAGAGCCAATACAGTTAGCAGTCTTGATCATCTTGCGAGATCTGCAACCGTTCTCTTCGTAATAGTCCCTGTACTGTTCCTTTTGACATGTCGGCGCTTAAATAATAAGTTCAATAAGGATGTCTCAATAAACTCTCTCTTTAAAATTCCCCTCACCACCTTAAAACCGTCACAATTTACAAAAAGTACTAAAACATTCACTTACCTTGATCACAGAAAGGTCCTCCCCACCCACTGCGACATTCGCACTCGTATTGGCTCGCGTCGATAGCTATACATTGACCCTTCTTACACAAGTGACCATGACACGGGTCGTGGTTTTCATAGGCTGGACATCCTGAGGTCACTTTATTATGCTTGGGTATTATGCTGAAGTCAATTGATTTTCCATTTATGTAGACATGTTTCATGCAACCTGCGACAGAAGGAAAAATAATTCTTGTAAATCCCGGATCGTAAACTACTCTCGATTGCTAAATGATACATATAACATGGTCCGAAATAATCTGCTTTGTTCTTTAAAGAATATTTATTAGATTGCGTCGATGCAGTGGGGACTGTAAAAGAAAATTGCACAACGCTTGTTCTTATAGACTTTGTTCGAGCTGTTTTGCACGTACAACTTGTAACGAGTTACTCTAAATAGCGAGATACAAGTTGTTCAGATTGGGAGAATCTCGTGCCATCCCTAGCTTTGTTGCCACTGACCAGTACGTGATGCTACAATGAAAATGGTGGGTTTCTTCCATTTCATTCAAAGTCTTCGTGTTTTCATCATCCAAGGGCTTGTGCAATGTTTACTCCACTGCAACAAAGTGTAACCTAATCTTGAGTGAAAAAGTTGGAGTACTCGAAGAACTGAAATTGGCTTACTTTTGTGAGTTGCAAGCGCACCTTAAAAACGATTATCGATTTTAATACGTGAAAGAATGTTGGTATGTTATTTTTTTTAAAGTCAGATACGTGGAAAATATTATTTCCTGTATTAAAAACATATTTTACTTTAAAAAAAAGTCTTTTCTGAGATAAGTTTTACCCATTCAGAGTTAAACGAGTTTGATATTAACAAATTTATACACGCCGAATAAAATTATTTGCAAGGTTTCATAAAATGTGAATTTAAAAACACGAAATGGTCAGTTTTAAAATAACTCGTGGTATTGAAGAAAAGAAGAAAAAATAAATTGGAAATTTAAATCCGAGATTTTAAATATTAATTTGAAAATTTTACCATTGAAACTCGTCGTGTTTCTCAGATGCCATTGCTTCCAAGCGATGCTCGCAACTTCCGGTGCCACACCGCCAATGAAAAGAGAAGATCGCAGTTCGAGATATTCCCGTTGTCCTTCATTGATAATCGACCTGGCCATTCCACCATCCACTCGCATTGTGAAATTCTTCTTGATTGCCAGTAATTCAACAGTGTGGAAAGCTCCGTCGTCAACCTTTTCAAAACTGAACATGGTCGATACCGGGTAATTGCCTACGTCGTAACTGATCCGTAACCGTCCTCTGAACAACTCCACAGCCAAATGTTGGCTTTCCCCATTGTAAAGAACGACTCCATTTTCTTGGGTCGTAGCGAAAATCAAAGTGACATTTGTGTCCGGTTTGGTTGGTAAAGGCGGCATTTCTATAAACGACGAAGGGTCCTTGAAACTCAGGCTCGCTAAGTGTTCGCATCGCTTGCCAAGGTAGCCGGGTGCACATTTACACACGTAGTCGACGGCCCCAGGTGGCTGAAAGCAAACACCATTCTTGCAGTCGTGATCTTGACACGGACTTGTTTGTGGATATAACATGGCGACCATCGGCGCAATTTCACAAAAGGCGCCCGCGAAATCATCAGCACACGCGCACCTTTAAAGTTTAATCATTTTGTTTATCAAGTAGAGTTTCACACTATTTTAAAAAATTAAATACGTACACGTAGCCATTGATTTTATCCATGCATGTGCCACCATTTTGACACATGTGATTTGTGCAGTCGTCAATGTTGACACTACAGTTTTGGCCCGTGTAGCCTTCGACGCAGGCGCATCTAAACACATTAATTCCACGAGGAAAATTAAATTGCACTTTTTAATTAGAAAAATTTAATAAAGTAAATTATTTTACGAGTAATGTGTAAAATGATCGACGCAAGTGGCTCCATTTTTGCACGGGTTGAAATCCTTGGAACAGAAATTAATTTTCTTTTCGCAGTAATGACCTAAATGAAATGGAAAAAAAATTATTTAATTTTTTCCTCATTTTTTTTATCTAAAAATTTATTAGCATAGTTTCCATCCAGATTTCAATTGCCAAGTCATTTCCCCTCTAAACTGGACACTGGGGCTTAAATTATTCGACGAACTTGAATACGATTTGCACTGAATAAAGATTCGACTGCTGATTTATCGCTTTGACCGTGTTCAATTGAGGCGAAATAATCGATGAAAAGACAGCTTGGGACATTCAAACTTTACAAAAAGCCCAATTGATAGCCGCGTTCACTCTGAATTATGTATAAACTATCATACACTACCCTCGAACTAACCTCAAATGGATAATTTGCTTGATATTTTTAGATTCCAAACTTTTTATTTTTTCGCACCCTAACCTCGTAGTTTATTTTTATCTTTCCCCAAACCAATTCCACATCCTTGGAAATTCCATTTTTATTATTAAAATGTAATATTCAGTTTTCGAATCCAAGCTGTGTGTCACAATAAAGAACTGATGTCTTTGTTTTTGGCTTCTTGGCCTTTGAAGACGAGGACAGCCATTTATGCATGTGAGACTCGAGCCTCCGTTTCATCATCTATATGAAATGGCATAGTAAATTCCCTCTCAAATTACCTCCCATTGTAAGAAAACGTATTGTGGAAGCAACATAACTTGAAGAAAACGAAATAATAATCATAACAACCGTCGTAAAGCTTTAATACGTTTGCGAATCGTCAAGCAGAGAAATTAAAATTTAAACACACAGAAAACAATTTTCCCTAGAAAAAAGTATGTAAAATAGAAAAAGAAAAAATCAATTTTCTCGTTTTTAAGAAACTCGAAATATTTTTCCAATATGTTGTTTAAAGCTAATATTTACGATTTCCAACTGCTATAGTTTTAAAGACGCGCGATAAAGCTACATAACTGATACCAGAAACTGTTCTATGGTAGTTGAAGCAGTCATAAAAGAAAAGCTAACATCAAACATGCAAACTGATCTCCAAGAAAAGCTTTCAAGTGAAATTGAATTTCTGACAGTAACAGAAAATAAGGTCTCTCGTGCGAACTAAAACAACTTTTTTTTGGCTCGCGGAATTTCAAACACAGATCAATTCATAATGCTATTTCTAATGATTTTCAACTCAAGCTTACAAATGCGACTAATACACACGCAATTTTCGCATTCAAGATAGACAACGAATAAAAAAAACTAACAAATTTGCGCTTGTTTACGCACCAGTGTATCCCGGTAAGCAGATGCAATCGTATTCTTCGATCAGATCTTGACACGTAGCATTGTTTTCGCATTTATTTCCAATACAGTCATCTATATTACTCTCGCACCTGTCGCCTTCGAATCCAAGCGGACAATGACAGCTAAAAAAAAACAAAACGATAAAAAATAAAATATATGTGTATACTTGTAAATAGTGTCATTTTATTGCAATAAAACCCATCAATATTAATGAGTAACATCAACCATGGCAGTAAGTATAATAATTTATGCCGTATTTTACATATATTAAAAGGCACGCAAGATCAAAAGAGAGGAAAAAAAAATTATATGAATCCCACCCTGAGGCTCATGTAAAAACCAGCGTCAATCACCGCTCAGGCATGAAGGCCACCCCGAAACTGCTGTTGCAGTCGTTTCAATATTAAATGAAATCTTTCCTCTCGGCTGCAGCAGCAGTAGCATGGATCAATATCAGGAAAGTGAAGAAAATCCAAAGGAAATAAAAATCATCATAATATCTTGAAAGCCACGCTTCTTCTTTAAAATAAATAAACCCTAATTCATCTAGATGGTTTACGAGCTCCATTTTTTTCTAGAAAAAAAAATGCGTTGTTTAACCTGAATCGTCCTTCTTCGAGCAACTTGCAGGTTCCTCCATTGGCACATGGGTGGCCATAACAGGCGTCAATGACGTATTCGCAGTGGCGCCCGTGGTAACCAGGTGAGCAGATGCACTTGAAATCTCGCTCCGGAACAGTCTGACACGTGGCCCCATTGCGACACGGAAAAGTGAAGCAGGCATCGCATTTTGCTAGTACATCAGGCTCTACTTTGCCTTCGAAAAAACAGAGACGGAATTTACAAAGTTATACCTCGAGGGTCACTTAACCCCGTCACCTTAGGTGTCGTTTTAATTATACCTTTGCATTCAAAGTTCTTTGTAGGTGCGGTGAGGACGAGTTTTTCTCTCATGGATGGCGGTTCAGCACATTTAGCTATACCTGGCTCGATGTAATCATTTTTCACCCACTCAGACAACCACTTAAGATTGCAGTCGCAGTACAGAGGGTTTGCACCTAAAGCGCTATTAAAGAAGAAAAAATATGTAATAACAATAAATTGTCTTTTATTGCGTTTTAACACGCAAAAATTACATTTGCTCTTTTTTAATTTTTTTATTTTCCTGTGTATTTAATAAATTATCATTACGAGTTTATTAAAAGAATTATAAATAACGTTTAAAGTTGTTTATTTTGCACGCACTGAATCCGTATCTCGTAAAACATTCTTCCTAAACGGCTCGTTTAACGACATGTCTTGGAATTCTTTAGCAAAATCATCAACACTTCATCTTTATACATTCGCTGTCACGCAGTGAAGAGAAAAATGATAAAACGTTACAAAATTTAATTTATTCCCAGCATCTGCGCAACTAAATTGATCGAGTTGTGGTACACAAAATTTAAGCAAACCCATCAACTTAACCCTTTTACGTTCCTTAAAAAAATTACGTTATTTATTTAAAAAAAAGCTCCTCAAAAAGGTAACTAAGTTAAAACTCCAGTAACATTTTCATTTTCTCGTTGACAGTTTCCTTAAATAGACCAGCGCTTTCTTCAAATCTTTTATAAAATAGAAACGCAAGACCCCATGCAACCCTTTATCTTTTAGAAAACGAACTCAGTAGGGAAGGGGTTGAAGCAATTGCAAAATCGCTCCATGCTAATCATCGCACGAGACTCAAAACGAGTTCATTACCTCAGCGCAAAACGAAGATGCCGAGTAACGGCAAACGCAACTGGCATCCATCCAAAATATAAAATTACCAAAAGGACAAAATTTCGTCCAGACGAGTCTAAACAGAAAACTATTCCCTTGCCAAATGATTTTTCCATTATCGAATGGGGAGAGAAAAAATTGCGCAATAAAATGATTAGTTCCATTGACAAAATTTATCTTTAAAATCTCTTTGTTCAAAAAAAGTTATGCAAAAAAAAAACTTTGAAAAGTGGTTATTGCGCAACCAGTAAATTATAAAAAAGTCTCTTGGTAGATGAAATTTGTTGGAAAAAAATCATACCAAAAAAGGAAAAGCAATTTACACAAAATGGAACTTACATGTGAGTGATTGACGTGAGATCTTCGAACGATCCTTCAGGAATCATTGAAACGTCGTTTCCATGCAACGATCTGTTAATAAAACATGATTTAATCATGCCTATATAAAATTCTTTCATTCAAATGTCATTACTTACAGAATTCTTAAGGATTTTAATCCCGAAAATCCGTACTTTTGAATACACTGCAATTTATTATAACTTAAAATCCTAGAAAATAATTTAAAAAATCAATAAAAAAAACAGTAAAAAAAAAATTTATCTGAGAATTACTTACAACGTGTGGAGTTTGGTTAAATTCGCAAAAGTATAGTTGGATAAAACAGAAATTTTATTGTTACTTAAATCTCTGTAAACAACAATAAATATTAAGTTTATTGCTCTTTTTGCTCTCTTTTAAAATGCGGGTTTGACTTACAATCTCATCAAATTCTTTAAGTGACTGAACCTTTCTTTATGAAGAACGGCTATCTCATTCACATCGAGATATCTGGAAAGAAAAACAAAAGCAACAACTTTGAACTTGAGATTAAGCTTATCTTCAGGTACGACTCTTAAACAAAAACCTGCACACAAGACGCGCTATCAGCAAAGCAGAAAATCAGCTCGCAACCAAGCAACTCTCTTTATTCCCCGTAGACATTACTGAACGTACACCACGTTCTTATCGCTCTCCCAGTCCCTCACACCCCAATATCGCAAACCCATCGCATTCTGTGTCTTGTATGTGGTTGCAGATAGTGCACGGTGCTGTAAGTCCAATTTCACCAAGATACCACACGTGCACATCACCATATTGCAATTTGATAAAATCCCGTTAGAGTACAATAAGAATGTTCATTTGCTTACTAATCACTATATTTGCTCACAAAGTGACTGTTTATTAAAATGAAATAACAAAAATTAACTTTCGCAAACTTTCTTTTAAGTAAACAAATTTCGGTTTGCAATAATTTAAACAACTAATTAATTGGCCAATTTTTACTTAACGCATGCAAAAGCCAGATTTATGGAAGGCAATTTCCAATAATTTTACGGCGCTGTTGTCTGCGCATCAACTGTAATTTTAACTTCCTTTAACACAATTTTTATGAGAGAAGGAAAATTTCCAGTTGTAATTGCACATTTACAGTGCTCTGCTGCACTTACAGATCCAAGTGTAGTGGAACGGCAATTGCAGTTTGCGAATCAGATATTTACCTCTCGTGATTAATTGCATCAATAAATTACACACTAAAACTAACACGGTTATTATTGTTTACAAGTGAAAACTTCGCTTGGACAAGCAAACAGATTATTCTTAGAAAATTGCTTTTCCTATGACTAATGAACTAAAGAAAAACAAAAGAGAGAAAGAATTATGTACACTAGTTGCATTTTCTCTTTCAAATTAATTTCTCTGATTGCTGACGCCGTACAGAACTAATGAACTCGCAACTTCGTAATAATTTTTTCTTATTCTTAATTTTTTTATATAGTAAGAATGTAAAAATAAAGAAAAAAAATTAAATTAAATTCGCAGACTACGAATGCCATTTTTTAAAACAAAAATGTCTTTTTTCGGGGTGTGACTTGAAATGTCAACCGCAGATGGTTAAGAGAAATCTTGAGAGAAAAAAAGGAATTGTAGACAGAAACGAATTGATTTAAGTTCGGTGCACGCACCTGTTTGAAATGCATGTCAACATGTACACTTATCAGTCCCCAGTTTGAGGAACTGCTTTACTAAAAGTAAAAAAAAAAAAAAAATAGGGGGGAGGGGAAATATAAAAAAATAAGAAAAACTGTAAACTGAGATTATCTACACTTAACGCACATTCCCAGTCTATTTCTTCTTTATTTAACGCTCTTTTCTTATGCACGCCCCTCACTTCCTGTACTAAAAATTCGTTACCAAACTCGAAATTAATTCCAATCGGATTTACATTTTAAAATAATTAAAAAAATAGCAAACCATATACAACAAGAAAAAATCAAAGAAACGCATAAATCAAACTTTATTCTCAATCCACGAAGGTGTGCCTTAGAAACTGTATCCTTCTGGTTCTTATACAGGACACCTGTTGTCTTTAAATCAAAATTCCCTCTTTTTTCCCCACCCACAATTGCCTACCTTGATTGAACCGAGAGATAAATTCAACAACAAATTATGTCAAAAGTCAATTACACTCAGCAGGAAACGGCAAAATAAACAACCTTTTAAATGTTTTTTTTTTAAAAAGAGGGAAAAAGTAGGAAAGCATCAGGTGTGTACTTTTAAAACTTAAGAAATATTGATGGTACTTCCAATATCGACTGAGACTTTTCCCAAGCTCCACTTTAGGTAATTGCATTCTTCGCGACCTATCTGAAGAATGCACGCATACACACCGCACGCAAGTGAATGACAAGTCGACGGCTCCTCCACCCACCTACTATCGACTCAAGACAAGAGCAGATGGCATCAAATCACAGTGTTTGCGGTTTATATTAAGGCCCCATCCGCACTTCCTCGAGGGAAACATTCTTCCATCTCCTTTCTTGTATGGACAACACACGAAAATATACCAGTCACTGATAAGGAAGAGGAAGAAAAGGAAAAAGAGAACCGGCGCCGCAAAGAAAATTGCCAATTGTATTAGGATAGAAGTAAAAGAATAGTATTTTTGGAGAAAAAATGAGAAAAGAATAGGTAGATGGTGGATGGTGGAAGAGGCTATCCCGAAGAATCGACAACTCACTTTCTTATCGCATCAGGTTGAAAAGGGCGGAGTTGGAGGCGTCAATCTTTGAGTTCCCCAACGCCCATTAACTACAACTTCATTTCCTGACAAAACGTGGGAAGGAAGGTTACAATCTCCTTGGGAAATCTGCCTCGCTTCACTGAATCTTCCAGTCACTGAATCTGAATGAAATTCACTTCTTCAGCATCCACCACCTTCTGCTGGTACAAGAGGAAAATTGCCAAGAGGTTTTCAACTTGCAATAAAATTATTAGCGGGAGATGCCAAGATTTAGTGCGAATAGTAAACACTTGCAAGTCAGCAATGACATTTCCTCAAAATTCCTCATATCTTCCCATAAATGCGGAAAAATCGTTGGCAGCTCAAGACGTCATTTTTTTCTTCTTTCCTCTAGGATTTGCCAAAAATTCGCGAAGGAAAAGATAATGACTTTTTAACACGGGATTTACATTTTCGCCAACAAAAAATGCGTTTTGATTTATAGCACTCATGCTAATGGGGCAGGGTTAAGTGCACTTCCATCGTAATATTTTTCAACTCTTGTAATTCGTTCTTAGAAGCTAATTTTTTTTTAAATCAATCAATGCGTTGTCGTTATCAATAAATAATGTTATAATTCATTCATCGCAGAAGCCAAAGTTTAACAAACAAATCCATCCATTACACACCCACATACACATCAACTGAAAAAAAAAGATAGCGAGAAAAAAAAATGGGAAGAAAAAAGTTTCTTTGAACCAGGTGGAAGAAGAATTAATTAATAGGAGAAGGGGAAAGGAAGCAAGCACATCATAAATCAAGAGACAGACACAGGTTTTAAGAGTTTCTGCTTCCATTGCAATAAAACTCAGGATGTATCCTTTAAAAATACCAACAACACTAATTAAAAAAGAGAAATCAACAACAACACCTCCCAAATTCCAATTTAAGCTTTCCTTTTACCAAAATAAAATCACAAAAAAAAATAAACAAAACCCATAAAATAAAATCTAAAAAAAAAAAAAAAATTGGTATTGTATTAACTTACAGTTCTGTGACATCTTGTGGAATGTCGTGAGGAACTTCCTTTAATTTTGTTCTGCTGCATCTCACAACTGTTCCGCTGCAGACACATCTTTCTGGACACTTGGGCTCAGTGTGCATGCATCCATCATCCATTGATTCCTCTATTTCAAAAAAAATGTTAGGGGAAAATCAATATTAGGTTTCTAAAGATACTAAATCATCGAGTTTCAGAAAGTAAGATAAAGTAGTATTCACCATCACACTTAAAATCTGGATAAGGAATATCCTGGATGGGGATATCTCTGAGCCTAACTGGTTGCAAACATCTGGGGTTTCCAGTGATGATGTTTTTCTTTCGCAGCCAATCAGAGAGCCAACCCAGATGACAGTTGCAATAAAAAGGATTGGACAGCAAGTTCCTGTATAATGTGCAAAGCCAAACAAAAAAGTGTGAAACTCGAGCTTTAAAGCGAAAAATACAGCTGACTTAGCACGTAAAAAAATAGAAAACTGAATACGCAAATAATACTCTGCACTTTTCTTTCCATTTTTTCTAACAGTTATTGAATTTCTCAAAATCAACATCATAAATTTAAAATTTTTGATGTTTAAATAATTAGGCAACTCACAAAGTGGATAACGATCCCAGTCTATCAAAAGATCCCGGTTGAATGCACCTTATTTGGTTATCATAAAGAGACCTGGAATTAATATGAAAAACACGCACAATTAAATTTCACGTTTGATAAAGACGTAATTAAAGGATTAGTTCGTAACAATCGGATTAAGTTATTATTATCTTTTAATATTTTAAAAATAAATCACGCAAACAATACAAACAGTTAATTTATGAGTCACTCACAGCATTCTAACTGAATCCAAATCAGTGAAGGTATCATTGCTAACACACTCAATTTCATTAGTACGCAGCATCCTAAGAAAACAAAACAATTCATTCTCAAAAAGATCAAATACGGTTTTAAAAAATGACAGGACGAAATTGAAAATCCCCAGAGAAATGCACTTTAAATCCCTCGCACACATCAAACAAGAAAATATTGATTAAGAATGAAACCACAAATCTGGATTACGATCTCGATGCATCTTTCATCTTGCGTGAATAAATCATGAAAACTTTGCGTCCATGACTTTTGCTGCCCACAATAACTTATTCACACACTAGCAATTACACAGTTTCAACTCTTTATTTGAACAAAAGGGCGTTTCATAAATCACAAAATAATCTTTTCCACCTTCATCATCGTCATCTCAACTAATTCGCTTCATCTTTTTCGTTACGGCTGTCAAAGTACAGGAGAAGAAGCTTTCCTAAAAAGCTCGAATTCCCCAAGCGAGAAATTGGAAGCTTTCATCTTTGTTACTTGGCTTCTTAAGACACAGAAAGTAAAACAAAAAAGTATCCCCAAAAAGAAAAAAATTTTTATGTGTGTGTATGCCATCCATTTTTTTTGGCTCGACCAATTTCTTCCAGCTAATAAACAAGATCCAATTGCTGTAACACAAACACCCAAACATGTATGAAACAAATTATTGGATAAATTACTGATGAAACCGTTAAGGTTTGCGGTTAATAGGTAGTAAAATCGTTAGACTATCTAGAAATAAAAATAGTAAATCAATAAAAGAATTCAAAATGGTTATACTCACAGAGTTCGCACGCTCGCGAGACCCTCGAACGTTTTGGCGTGTACTTCTTTTATTTTATTTTCAGTGAGCAATCTGTAGGTAAATAATGGAGGAGAAAAAAATCAATAAATTCTCAAAATCATACCTGATTTATGCCAATTATAAATCATTCTGTAAACAAGCACAATCAAAGAAGAGTCCCATCTGATTTTCAGATAAATAATGATTTACTAACACCAAACACAACTCAAGAGAGCTACAAATCACAGATACAATTTGTTCTTTTACTACGTCTTTCTTAAAAGTTATCCGTGTGGACCAATTAATAGCGACTACCTCATATTTCATTCAAATTGCCCAGCAAAAATTTAACCAAATTCTTAAGAAAAAAAATACTTACAGGTCCTGTAATGCGCTTGCTCCTAGAAAGGCACCATCTTCGATATTAATGATATCGTTATGTCTCAAATCCCTGTGGAATAAGGTTAAAAAAGATGTAAGAAAGATAGAAACTGATTAACATTCCAACTGAGGTCCAAGGTGCCGTTACTTCGCTCGACCACTAATGGCAAATCCTTTACCCAGACCATCTCTGATTCAATTTCCCAGCGAGTTTTGCGTGAGAGACGACGGCCAACTAAATGCAACGAGCTTTTTCTCTTTCTCATTCAAGACCAATTCCCTCCGCACGAGGAGTTAAAGCGACAAAGACCCAAACGAAAAGGTTAGGTCCTTTTAAGTTGTCAATTAATAAATCTCGACAACTCATTTCCTTAATGGCGAAATGAGCACAACGAGAGTTGATGGAAAACCTTATCTTAAAAATAAGTGCCGCTTCAAAAATCTCTTGTTTGTAATTACTGCCAATTAACAAGGATGTAGTAATCTTGAAAAAGGCTTTACTGTCTTTTCGTGTGTATTTAAATTTCCATCAAGTGAGTTTTATCATTTCATTTAATCTTTTTCGCTCTCACATATTTGTGTCATTCTAATTCGAGGGAAAAACCATCAAGAGACTTAAAGAGATGAAATTAATTCCCAAAAACAACGGCGCTTATAAAGACATTTCCAACACCCATATTTTTCTGTACGTGAAATTTATGTTCTGCGTATAGTTTAAATTAAAATATGTTCTTTTCATTGCGGTATTTTGTTTTTCATAAAAATATTGAAATTTTAATGTATTTTTGTAATATAAAGTATCAGTTTTGAAAACAAAATACCGCGTTTTAATTTAAATTTTCTATTTTTAAATTTCAATTTCAAAAAATTTCCAAATCTAAACAAACTCAAAACAATACTGATGCTGGCTTTATCATTTCATTTGTATACCTATATACAATATCAACAAACAACAGCAAGACAGATTATTGTGTTACGTGATCCATATAGAAATAAGAGTAGCTGTTTTGAATACGAGTCCTGATGTGAATTGAATTTTGGAATTTAAACCACGCGTTTGAAGAAACGCAGTAAAGTAAGTCGAATACATTGTTTACAACGATAAAGTATGAAGTTGTGCCGTAGAAATCAAACATGATGCCTACTATAACTTTTCAATAATCACGAGTTGCCATTTATTCATGCAATTTTGCGAGCAAAACGTGTAAACTGGAAAAATATTGCAAAAATTGCAAAAAATATGTCATAAAGCAATGGAAAAATTTTGAAAACTCAAGATTTCACGTGCATGTGTATTACTATATTTAGAAATTGAAATATTTAACGAACTCAACATACTGTACATTCCTCGCTAAATTCTTTCCAAATTTGTGTACTAAGAATTGCATACTGACTTTGAAAAAAAAATTAAAGAGCGTCTCAAGTTTGTTGATCTTCCAAACTAATTTTCGCTCATAACGGGTCAACTAATTTTATTCATCCAAAAGAAAAACACTTAAATAAATTCAGACTACAGCTACTGTAATTGGAGCTCCGTTATCAACAATCGCTGAATCATCCCGGCTTAATTTTCATTCGAACCAACTTTATATATTTTAAAATTCTCTTAAAATGTTCCGAGTTTGCTTAATACTCTGTATCTTTAGATAAATCAATGGCAGAAAGAAGCCATTCAAGCCACTTGAGACCATCTGGTCTCGAACCTTTTCCAGAAGTGTACATAAGAAAATGTATTGTCAATATACGATGAGTTATTCTTACTGGTTTAAAAATATTTTCACAAAGAAAAATAAATATATTAAACTTACAATTTCTGGAGGTTCGGCAGTTTTTCAAATAAACCGTTATTTTTCACTTTCGTAATGTGATTGTCGTTGAGCCGCCTGTCGAATAAGTTACAAAAATTATTAATATTTACATTTAATATTAAACTCAAAACCCACAATTCAGTAGTAAACATTGGTATGTCACTAGGAATCTCCTTTAACATCCGGCCGGAACAATCAACTATGGTTCCATCACACACGCAAGCAGCTGGACAGCCCTTATCTATCATACACTGGCCTGCAAGTTTGGTTCTGTGATCTTCAACGCCTATTCAGATACAAATAAATAAAAAAACAAAAATCGAAAAATCGAAAAACCGACTTCGCAATTTCATCAAATTCTTAACTTAACTCGAGCGAGTGATTTGCGGCAGCTCTTAGCTAAGCCTACATACCCTTACATTTAAACTTGTCATCTTTCATTTGTCCAATCCTCTTCCTCTGCATCCGTTTGGGGCTTTCGCATCGTGCTCCGCTAGTCTCAATTGGGTTGCGATGAAGATACTCAGATAACCAACGTAAATTGCAATCGCAGATGAAAGGATTTCGAGCCAAGTGCCTGCAAGTAAATAAATATTTAAATTTAATAAATTTGTAATTTATGTAATTGATCGCAATTATTAAAATATGGAAATAAATATTAAATTTGAAATAAACAAGGAAAGAATCAATCGGAGCTAAATGATTTATTAGAGTTGCAAGTATTCTTGCTAACATCAATTTATAACCGAACTTTACTGGCATGTCAAAAAACGTTGCTACCGTGTCTGGGTAAAAACATAGATCCCCAACCAAAGTTATCCATCAAAAGCCAGTATTCATTGCAATAGTATTCGTTGCTCGAAAGATAGGGCAGACACTTTCCATCTTTTTCACTTGATGGATTTGTTTTCCGCTTATTCGACACAAACAGGATTCACTCCCATCTGACACGAGCAATAATTCAAAGAAACAAAACTGACTAGGAACGACATACGTCACATTAAAAGAGCATAGAAAAACCATCAAAACTTTTCTCAATTTCCCACGCCGTATATACCAAACTTAAAACCCATATGCAGTTTGCACAAGTTAAAGCAACAAGTCCGAGAATAAAGTGCATTCTGCATATAAAACTTTTATGAGCTTCTCTCAACGACTAAACATAAACCACATCCCTGGCGATTTCAAATCGCTAAGAGAAACTTCTGATTTTCTTCTTCTTCCAAAATGTACATATTTACCGTTGTGTATATTCCTTTGATTCTGCATCGCGTTTAAATAATCTAAGTTAACATGCGCCACGAAAACTCAAACGAAAATTAATTTCAATTACCTTTTACTTCAATATTAATCAAGTAACTCAAACAAACCCGTCAGTAAATTAAAATTTCGTTTACGCTTTAGGTTTTAACCGGATTATTGGATCATATATCGTTATAATCATTTCAAAATTGTTTAGTAATTCAATTGTGTCGGATCAGAATGATATGGTTGTAATTGATTTCATTTAATGTGATTCAA
Organism: Stenotaenia linearis; assembly: GCA_034700445.1. Taxonomy (NCBI): domain Eukaryota; kingdom Metazoa; phylum Arthropoda; class Chilopoda; order Geophilomorpha; family Geophilidae; genus Stenotaenia; species Stenotaenia linearis. The sequence goes on from JAQIXT010000131.1 coordinate 21,052, forward strand.
TGTGCGCATTTGTTGCACAAACAAATCGACTAAGACATCAATTCTCGAGGGTATCGTATGTAATTTCTGGAATTATGTAGTCTCCAAGGACGTATAAAGGCATTAATACGTGAATAGATAGCGCAAAACGAATTCTGCAGTCATTCTGAAGTCTCTTTAACATTTTTGGTCCGAACCGGAAGCCTCATATCAGAAAACCTCCATCCCCTTTATAGATTTGGCTAGTAAGCTTTTATTCTGTGGAAAACTTTATTATTGTATTTCTGCAAACTGCCTGCGAGAGGTACCTCACAATCATGCTTTGGTTTGACAATGACGCTTATCGCCCTTTCGCACTTTTTTTTATCGCTTCTTTGCACAAGTCAGAGATTTCAAATGTGTCAGGGAAAAAACTTCCAAGTCCATTCGATGTATCTTATAACCAGAAAAGGGGAAAAAGAAGGGAAAGAACTGAGGTGGGCGACACAAACACGGGGTTTATTAACTTAAACGTGCGCATCTCGTGATAAAAAGGACGATTAGGTAAATAGAAAGTTTGCAGATTTTAATTTTAAATATGTTTCGCAATTTAATCTGGATAAAGTAAAAATAAGATTAGAACTGGTTAATAGGCTGCCAGCATTTCTGCTAATGAAATTTTGACTACCTTTAGCTAGGGGCCAAACTAGGAGAGCCCAAGTAAAGAGGCACTAAAATTTGTGTGACGTTGCGCAGCACAAAAGAGAGAATTAAATGGAAATGGAATTTAAGTTGAAAGATAGGAGAAAAATTTCATTCAAATCTTTTAATTTATTAATTTATTTATAATAAAACCCATTTTGTCAACATTTGTTGGTGTTAGGCTCATACTTTAAAATAAAAAAGTTAGTTTAGAAAGTTTATTTACTTTTAGTACTCAAAGCTTTTAGGTTAATCTCATTATTAAATTGAAACTAATAAAGTAAATTCAGTTTCCGAATGACTTGGTGAGCAAACAAATTGAGATTAGTTAGTGCAAAAGACATCTTATTATCAATTCATCATTCAAAGTTGAAAGTAGAGAAGTTTGAAACTAAACTTGATTAAATCCCATTCCGTCATTATTTAAACCATCATTATTTAAATAACATTTGCTATGTTAATCCTCGAGTTAAACTCCTGAGTGCTTCGAATTTGCTTTTTTCAATGAATGAATTACTTCCACTTTGCTTTTAACCCTTTGTTTGCCTAAAATCTTCAGTGTCTAATGAAATTTTTAATCATTCACACTCGCCAGTTAACTTCAGCTCTTATTTACTCTGTTTTTATAAGAAAGAGTTACGCTCTCTCTTTACCGTCAAACCCTTTTACAGAATTAGAAAGAAATTCAATTGTACACTTGAACGCAAGAGTGGACACAACCGTGAGTGCAAACAACCAGTTTGTAGTGCCACAACAAACAAATGGACAGTGATAAGCGAGCAAATGTGCCATCTGTTCGCCTGCATTCCTGTCAGGTATCATTCGGCGATGATGAGAGTGCGCCAAATGGATTATGGATCGTGTGTTTACTTGGGTTTCCATTCCATCTGCACTGCATAGACTCGACAACGTGATCGGAGAGAAACATCAACGACAATCATTTTGGGGACATTGAACAAGAAAACTCAAATTGACAGATGTTACTGTTCCAAAATACCAAACACGCGACATTTATTTTCCGAACCGCTTTAGAATTCTAACATATAGCGAATCGAAATTACCAGACACAACGGAGAATGTTAACAGAATAAACCATAATTGCATCAAATTTTATACGTTTACCCTACTATTGCATTCCGCCGGATTCACGCACTTCCCTGGTTAGATGGCAATAACTCAATGCTACTATTCCCAGTAGACCGACGTCCAGTATGAAATCCTGGGAGACTAAAGTGAAGACACCTCCAGGACACAGACTAACACAGGTCACCGAGAAAAGATTTTCCAACTGGGAGTAATAAAAACTCGAGAAGCAAGAAGCCAGGAGGATAAGTTAATAAGGAAAAAATGTACCGGAAAAGAATTAAGAGCGCGCACAAGCAGAGCAGAATTCACGTATCATAACGCAAATTCAGCAAAAGTGGAAAAGTTCGGAACTGTATTTCATTTTGAAAACCCAAGAGGAATCCCGCGGTTCATTGAATTCGACAATATTTACTTATAAAATAAATGTAATTAAAACAAAAGTTTGCTCCAAATTGATAAACAAAACATCCTAATTTGATTTGATTGAGAATATAAACAAACAAACAGCCGAATTGAGTTTTTGTTTGTTGATGAATTTCAGCGAGTGAATTTTTCCCGAGTAATCTCGACGCTTTTTCACCCACAATGGAAAAACCGAGTGAGTAAGGTAATCAATATATTTCTTTAATTCTAAGTAAATACGTGCGTTTGCATTATCCTTCGCTTTCTTCTTTTCTTACTTCTTTGTCTTCCCCTCAAGAGTTCTTTTCTTTTTTTCTCAAACTCTAATGGAGTAGTCAACAAGAAGCAAGCTTCGTCTACCAAATAGGCAACTTCTTAACGAATCTCGTTGCCCTGCGTTTCCCCTAAAGACCCGCCTTCTGCCAATAGAATTACCATCGACTGAAAGGAGGGAGTACCAAATGAAGACCCGAACACTCTTTAATCTCGACTCGCCCTCATCTGAAGGAAGTGTGCGGCGTAAATACAAAATAGAAAGTTTGATAACGTTAGGATAGAGCAAACTTTCAACTACACCTTTTTTTTTTTTTTTTACTTTTCCTCCTCTTTTTTTACATTTTTTTATTGCCGCTTCGGTATTTTCTCACGGATAATTTTCTTCTATCCAGCACTTTTATTCTCAGTTCCCGAGAGTGAAATTTCTAGAAATTTTCAATTTGCTTTTGAATAGAAATTCAAATAACACAAAAGGAAGTGGCATAATAAGCACGATCCGCACCTTTGCCCCCCGGGAATCTAAGTGCAGATTAGGCATCCGTCATCACTTTTTTTTTCCTCTATCTTTTTTTAAAAAAAATAATAATAAATGTAAATAAAAAGAAAAATAATCCCAGAAGACTTCCGTCCACAGCTCACTAAGGTAAGCGCGTAGATAGTTAAAAGTTTTATATGAACCTCGCTTTAAGAATACGAAAAAAGAAAATTAAAACTGCAAAGTTTATAGCAGGCAGTTTCTTCAAGTCCCCAAGAGAAGTGCTGTAAAAGCTTTAGTATTCACGTAAAACGAAGCAACTATTCTGCGCAATTGTCTTGGGAGAAATCATATTAAATATACGCAATGCAACTATAACGATTTCGATGTAATTGGGTTTGTGAAAAAAATTAGCAATAAAGTCAACTTTTTAAATCGTCAATAAATTTAAAATGCTATTAAGTTAATAGCATCAGCTTGGTTATTTCAATGAAATAAAAAAGGTTAATGGTAGAGCATTAATTTAGATTTATATGAATTTGAAGAAATCTAGCTTGGATGCGAAATTAAATTTTCAGAGCACTTTAAAGGCTTGTGTGTATTCACTGGATGTGGTAGAGTTTTGTTTTTTGCGTTGGTGGTTGTGGTGTGTAATTAGAGGCAGGCAGAGTATTATATTAATCTTTAATTGGAACGCTCCATTTAGAAGAGTTTTATTGGATTTCAAAATTCAATTTCTTTCTGACAAAATAAATGGATTGATTCGGATTTTTCTCTGCTATTGTCTTTCGACAATTCTAATAACATTAAAAGGTATTGCTCGGACACAGCATTCCCAGGAGGTTTTCTACACACCTGTAGAACAGCTTTTATTTCAGAGAAAAACAAGAAAACATGATATCTGATTCTAAAGGTACACTGCAAAAAAAAAAATTATATTTACAAAACTTTAAAATAATTAATTTTTTTTATTAAAAAAAAAATATTACAAAATTTACAACGAATTTAATTATTTTAAATTTTTGTAAATTCTAATTTTTAAAAAATTTTAATATTATTTTATAGTGAATCATACTTAGTTTTAAACAAACTAAGCAAAGAACTAGTGAGTTCTCTTAACTATATCGAAAAAATCTAACAAAGTATTGTAAACTTCCATATTAAAACGGAAACTTTTCTCATCTAAAATTAAAGTTTTAAGTATTACCTTCTCAAATATTATCCGAACGAGTTAGTTCCCATTCTCTCATGTCGTTTAAAATATTAAAAAAGAAAATTAACATTAAAACTTTACTCAAGAGACCACTTTACTTCACTGCATACCCATAGTTCCTCACGATCGCAAACCCATTAAATCACTTTCAAATTTAAAAACACAAACAAGGAAGATAACGCAATTATTTCACCATCATTTCACTTAAACGAGGATTTAAGTAGACCTTTCGAGCAGTCAAGAAGATAAACCAATTTTTTTTTCTTTTCCAATGTGACTATGCATCTCATCAAAGCTTTGCAGTATGTGGAGGTCGACTGGATACCACTCCCTGTGGAGTTTTGCACACCTGTAGCCAGTGTGCGACGGTGGTGAGTTTGAAGCAATCAAGAGAAGAAGGAAATTGCTTTCTTCCTTTGGCAACATTGCTTCAAGGGCCCACCGGAGACCAGTTCGGAAATCACGTGCAGTTAAGTCTCGTGTCTAGAAGAAATTGGCGATGGAATCTCGAGTGAGACAAAAAAATCAGATGGGAAACGATAACAAGTGCCTAGTGGGCGAAATGGAAATAAGCAAACTTAGACCGCAAAAGTCTTAAGACTTTTATTCTCCCACGGTGCTCGACATTTACTTCTCTCTCAAGAAATTTTTAAGAAACAATCATCGTTTTCTAAATGAAATTTCGACCTTAGCGTTATAAAACAGTTATTTTTAAAGTTCCTGTTGTGTATTGTCTTCCCATTTTAATTTCCTAAATTTAATCAAAAGCTAGATTTCGTTCAAACACCGTCAGCCAAATGTAATTAGCAGCGAGCAGTTAATACAATTAAATTTTTTTAAAGTTGAAAGAAAATTGGAAAGAAATTAGAAAAAAGTCATTCGTCATTAAATTGAATTATTGTCTTTGTTAAACCACGACACTAGTCAACATCAACATAATAAATAAATAAAACATGTCAAAGTTGTTTTAAGTCACTTTTTAATCTTAAAGCAAATTTTTCAAACTATCCCATTTATCCCGCTTAATTTCAACTGAATTTTTTGCTCATTTTATCATTTTAATTACTACATTTCCAAAGTTTGTCAAATTTATTATCAAAGGTATCTCACTTGACTCACGCTCGGAAGAGGTCACAAAAGACTTGTAAAAGTGACGTTCGGGCGTGAAAATATTATTAATATAATGTGGTTATCATGTTTAAGCATTTTTAATCACACCTAGGTGAAACTATTCTGGGGTTCGGAGCTTCGTCTTATATATAAAACAAAGCAACGGCTTGACAAGAGCCGTTATTTTTAAGAAACAACTAAAATATTCATTTTATAAATCGATATAAACTTTTAAAAAAAAAATCTACTTTACAAAGTTTAATTAAAATGCCATTTTAAATTTTTTTAAAAGAAATAAAAAACGGTTTTAACACTTACAGGGTTTGGATACTTCTAAGAGGGACGAACGTTCCATTGGCTAAAGACTGGATGTTGTTGTCGTACAGGGATCTGAAACAAAATATCACAAATTTCAATTTTTCTTGTCTGCGCACACTGTATTTTATTTGCCGAAAACAAAAGTGATTGCTTTAATAAAAACCCTATTTGAAAAACGTGGCTAAACTCTAGCCTCTCTTTAATTCGTCGCATTTCAAGCGGAAAACGAGAGTATCAAATAAACCCAGGACACTCATCTTGAACGAAATAAAGAAAGACTTTAAAATGAACAAACACGTCGTTTTGATGATTATGTTACACTGGTGGCTTACCTGAAAACCGAATGGTTAACTGAATAACAAACATTCCCCACCTTTAATTAAAAATAAAATACATCTCATCTTCAAAATTGATACGCCAGTGTTGTTAGTAATTTATTAATAACTCGTGCTTAGTTAATTGCGATGCTAGTCAGGTGAACGCGTGTCGCAATGCCAAATGCAGCTCGCGCTTGCGAGTGGATGCGACCATGGGTGAAACGCGTTTTTCCTTCTTGCCACTTTAGCAACGCCTCACGGCCCACACAATTACAACAATCTGACACGAGGCAGCCACCAGAGGGATTAACCAATCAGCAGAGACCACTCGAGCACAGAAAAGAAATGGCAGCTGGCTGAGCGCTTGCAATGACCTTGTGTGCAAAGCATTCGTCTACAACAAATCTAATTGATAAACGATAACATCAGAGCAGAATGTTTACTCACTACAAAAAGTGCGATATTTCGAAAATTTGATAAAGACGAGATTATCTTTCTACTCGTCAGCTGTCAATTGGGGATTAAAATCCATCAGCTTTGAAGGAAGGATTAAGTGCACTTAATCCTAATAATAACGACTACAATATGAAAATCAACTACAATATGAAAGTTTGTTTCGACAAACAAACTTTAAAGCGAAATGCGTGTTTCCATTTCTCGGTCTATTCAGCCAAAGCAACCACAAATTCAAATTCAAGGAATTCGGTAACGTTAGTGGACAGGAGTCATCAGTCAATGTCATTTCGCATGAATGCACTGGCATAAAGGGAAACAAATTTCCAGCCTAATAGGCTCCAATGCCGGTTTCCATTTTGCGCAAACGCACAAAAAGGACAAAAGGAGATAAATTCATTTTTTCTGTATTTCAAACCACAGTTTAAATTTAAATAATTATCGCGATACTTACAGCAAATTTAGACTATGCAAATCGGCAAATGTGTCTTTTCTGATGCAGGAAATCTTGTTTGCATTCAGTAACCTGAAAATAAAAAAATAAAAAATATGTAACGTAATTTACATTATTTTAATTTGTGCTCAGTAAATTAAAATTCGCTCATTTTTTATTCAAATTATCACGATTGTACTCTCGATGCGCCGAAAACTCTGCATACTATTCTACTTTATTCTCGATAAACTAAGCACGAAACATGTGGCAACGTTTTGGCAAGAGAAGCAAGTACGAGCACTCGCCAGTTTAATGCAATAAATATTGATTTCCGTCATATCCATTTTTCTCTTCAATTTTATTTGTTTATTTTTTGATTACGCGAAACAAATGAGAATTGACGTAAAGTACTGCTAAATTTATTATTTATTGTTATTGCGTATACGAAAAAGGCTACTTACAAGAGCTGTAAAGATATTAAGCCACGAAAGATTCCAGATGGCAAATCAGTAATTTTATTCCCATACAGAACTCTGCGAACAAAAAGAAAAGAAAAAAATATCAAAGTTTGCACTCTTAAAACTAAAACAACAAAGCGGATTTGACTCTTCTTAAGTTAACACTCTACCCTAGAGAATTTCAAGCAAAAAAAGAAGAAAAAATCCACACTCAACTTACAGCGATGTCAAGGATTTGAGGCCATGAAATGCGTCTCCGGCTACGCTGCTAATCTGATTATTGCTCAAATCACTGCAGAACAGAAAGAAAAAGTACACATCAAACAACAAAACTAAAGAATTAGTAAACACTTTCGCCCTTTGATGGTTATTTTATAACCCAGTTCAATTTGAATCTCATTTGACAGTTGATAATCCCCTATAGATACTCCTGTCAATGAATGTCACTTCCCCTCTTCTTTTTCTAAAAGCACCCCCTTTTCAATCCTGATGGGCTTCCTTGCAAGACATTTCTTAATTCAGGCTTTGATGCGATAATGCATCGAGTGCAAGTTTTACTTTATTCTTTTTTTTAAAACTTAAACTAAAGGTAGAAGGAAACAATTGAAACCTTACATTCGTCTAAGTCTTTTGTAGGGAGCGAAGATTTTGGCTGGCACTTCAGTAATCTGATTCTGCTCCAGTCTCCTAAAACAAATCGGGAAATAAAAAAAAAAGTTTAAGATTGAAAACGATTTTCATTCAAACAAGGTAAATAAAAGAAAGCTGTTCAATTTCAAACTCATGACTGTTGCATATCAAATTTTCCAGGAATTAAAAAAAAAATCTCGAGGATGCAACTTTAAAACTAATTTCCGGTAAAAATAAAGCCGGACTTTCTGTTTTGTATAATACTGCGTAAATTTTAAGCAGAAACAGCTTAAAAATAAACTAGAGACAAACACAGGATGTGTAATTAAGTGAGTGAAGACATTTTGATGAAGCACACCACGTTTGAAGTTGAAAAGTGAGGAAGTAAACCAGAACTGTCTATTTTCATTCCTTAAGCAGAACATATCAAAGTCGGCAGAAATGAATCAGATGCTAACCTAATTTTATCTGATGTTATTCTTCAACGTTTATTTTCATACTTAACTTTTTTTATTATCCTAAGATTTCTCAGAATAAAAATTAATTTTTCCATTTCAGGCTTTCTCCCGCTTTAATCCAATAGCATCATCTTTAACATAAAATGCTTAGCATATCACTAGAGCCATATAAGACAAAAGAAAAAGAACGCTAAGAAGCAGCAAATTTCTTTTTCTTCATCCATAATGCAATGGAATCAATTAGCCATTTTCTTCCAGCTCTTTAATGAGACAATTATAGCCAAAGTTAGTACAATACCAAAATAAAAATATAATAAAAAAGTTTAAAATCCATAAAAAGAGAGCACGGCGTGGAGTTATTATAAGGCAAAATATTCCCATCATCATGTCATAAAGATACTATTATAAAAAAGAAAAAAAAAAGAAAACATGGAATCATTTTCTTGGAAATCCATCAGGAAGTTGAGAAAATGGAGGCTCCCATTTTCTTCCTATAATGATCCTGTCAGATGGTGTGGATTCCACCATGACTCTATACCCGATCGTCGAAAAATGAGTAGTTTAAAGGCTCTTAAGACTAGTTTCTTAGACCACAGCCGAGCCTGGCACTGAGAACTGTGACGGGTGTTCAAATATGAGACAATTTTTATTCTCCATTCAGTGTCCTCTCGACCACTTGGAAATATTTTCCATGCCAGCAAATGACCCATTTGGTCATTGGACTGTGTCTTATTTTCCCTTCTCAGCCATACATTCTCATCCTGTCTACTTTTCCCGCGACCAATTTTTTATATTACAACCTTCCACTATAACAAGAGAAAAGAAAAAGTAAAAGACCGAAATAAAATCTAGAAAATATTCCAAAAATGTTTTTACAAAAAAAACTTTAACGGCTATTTTCTTACAGCTCCGTGGTTCCTTCTGGAATATTAGCAGGAATTTTGCTCAACCCTTTATCTCGGCAATCTACAATTCCCTCGGAACAAGAACATGGGAAAGGACACATCGGCTCCATTTGACATCCTTCTTCGTCTCGCCTTTCCTCGACACCTATAAAACAAAAAACAAAAAAACGGCTTTTACAATTAACCTTATAGTTATAAAAAGGCTATCTCGTATACACCTATAAAGATTCGCCACAAACCAGTTGTCAAGGTTTACTTAATTTGCATATTATCACCAACCACTAAGAAATTATGTCTTTTTCTTATCTTAATCTGCCCTTACAACATTTTATTGCTACTACCAGCGAAATGAAGTCATTTGAGTGCAGCCCTGCAAACTTTCAAGTGTGAATAATTTTGTTAATTCCTTACCCCATTCTTCTAAAGCCATTTACAAACGTAAACTTCAACAAATAATAAAAATTTCGCTAATTTGCATTTGGATTTCATCATTGGCTACTTAATAACATCAAACGAAAATTTACTAGTTATTCATTTCTATGACAGTCCTTTAACAATTTCTAGAATAAATTAGCCTGCATTAATATTAACTAATCATCCGCGAGCTGCACATGCGCAACTACTGATTTATGGCAACTTGATAGCTGAAGGGCTCAATAAATTGCTCTCACGTATCCATAAACATATCTAGTCGTACACTAATTCAACTCGAGTTCCTATTTTGTCAGGTGCGATGAGTAAGCTTGGAATTTCCAACTTGTCTGTAGAACACTCACGCATCCCAAGAATCGCATTTGTAAGCAGCGACTCTAAGCGTTTCGCTCATACTGTACGGACAGTCTCAGAGGATTGTGGTTCGTAGTAACAGGAAACAAATTGAATAACCTAGAAGTCCCTTGTTAATGTTACCGATGCAAACCTAATTCAAATCACGAATTTGAAGAAATAAATTTTACTTCCTTGAATTTTAAACTTTTTTCCCACCGCTTTCCAGTTTAAAAAAAAAATTGAGAACGTTTGCACGAAAAAAATAAAATAAAATGAAATTAATTGCATTAAAGTTTGCTTGTTATTCCAAATTATGCCCCAAAGTTGTTATGTAATTTTTAAAAATCGGTTGCAGTAAATGAATTAAATTCCAACTGACCGCTGCATTTGAAATCCGAGTCGTGTAATTCAGCTACATTCTTTCCCTTCATCTGATGTGGTGAAGTACACCGCGTGAAAAGTGCGAGTAAAGGGTTTCTTCGAAGCCATCTAGCAAGCCACTGAAGGTGACAGTCACATACGAGTAAGTTGTCTGATATCCTCCTGAAAAAATAAAATCAATTTTATATTATTATTTCTTTCCAATATTTTTCGTACTCTTTAAAGTGAATATCACAGTATTGATTATAACGGAAAAATCATAAAATCTTTAAATATTACAGTTAAATTCCCAAAATTTATTTAATTTAGAGAATTTTATATTTGCGTTATTTAAAGAAACAGGAATTTGGAAAGAATAAAATTTTAATCCGTTTATTTAAAATTCAAATTGTTACCAAGAACAGAATAAGCAGAATAAAAAGTTGAGAGCAATTTTAAAAGTTAGCTTTACATTAGCAGCTGATTATTGTTTCAAATTTTAAAATATTAAAGATTAAAGAAACAAAGTTATCGTATTTTCATTTCATGTGGATTTTATTATCTCAACTGAAGCTACAGTTGAATAAATACACAACTTCTGCTCTAATTTAAATTTCGGTAAAAATTTTTCTCAAATGTCACCACGCTTGAAGCTGAAACTGGCAAATCATTTCACTCTGCCAGTAAAAATGACGGATCGATTGAAGACAAGAGATTAGATATACGTGACAATGCGCAACTAAGATTTAAATTAAGTTTTCAAACAAATTTAAAAGATTGGTGCATAAACTCAAAATTACTGTGACCAAATGGTCAAAGTTTATACGTTCAAAAATTGTTAAGATGTCCCTTGAGTTTGTTACTTATTATTAGTTCACATTTAATTTGCCCTCATTCTGAAGACCGGATCAAAGGGCTATGGTGCCGATAACCAACTCCGCTTTGGCGGGTTTCTCCTTACCCCTTTATCGTACACTACCAAGATTTTTCAGTTCAAAAATCAGAGGCATTTTAAGAAACTTTGCGCTCCCAACTAACCTAACATAATTTACATGTTAGGTTTTATTTCTTTTTCACTTATTCTCTTTTTCACCTCTTTAGGCCTAATCTGTTTCTATTAAATTCTACAATTGATTTGTATATCTATTACTGTCGAATAGATCAGGTAATGTTCATTTCAAGATATTTACACAATTGTTCATTGATTTTGTCCGTTGATCTCAAATCAATGGACAACACAGTCGATAAAACAGCAAAACAATAAAAACAAATTTAGCATCTAATTTTGGCATAATTTAAAGTAATATTTCTAATCGCAATTACGTGTGTTGTGCAAATACCATTTAATCAAAGATAATATATCACTTGGTTTATATTGTTTAATCCTTAATTTTTGAATTACACGTCAATTTATAATTTATAATTATATTTTAATTATAAAATTGGATTTGTGAATTTTGTTCTCTTCCACAAACGGTATATTAAGCCTACAATATATTACAAACATTAAACAATACAAAAATATTTTAATTTAGTTTCAAAAGCGGGAATAATTAAAGCAGAAAACTGCTTTGCGGCTAACTCCCCTTTTAATCGTTTGTTAATATTTATCTTTGCATTAACACACAGAACAAAATTTATTGTATATTTGCATTCATAAAAGAATACAAATTTATACAAATTATCATCAAACTGCTTGTTTTGAATATTAATTAATTGAATTCAAATGTGCTTGAAAAACTAAACAGTTGAGAATTTACGGATCCCATTCTGGACTAACAACTATAACCAAAAAAAACTGTATTTACGACCTAGTTTGAAACTGAGCCAAAACCTGTTTTATATTTTTTCCCCCCAATTTTTTTCTATTTTGTTTTTTTTTACTTTTTCTTGTTTTTCCTTGTTACACTTTGCCCTAAACCCTATGGGCTAGTAATTGGAACCCCAAGAGGGCAGATTTCCAGAGGGTTTTTGTAATTAACTATATACAGACTACAGAGCTTATTCCTCTAGGCCAAAACTGATTTTCATGGTATTTAGACACTAAAGAGTTGTTTCACAAGCATGTAATTGATTTTATTCCTTCTGTAAACCTAATAGGTTTATATTTGGTGGCTTTGCTGCCACTTTCAATCTCTTGGGTCCCTCATTTGGCTCCAATTGCAAGCGAAAAACAACACGAGAAAAAAAATAAGACAGATTAATGTACTCACAAAACTCTTAGTTTAGGCATGTTCTCAAACAAATCTTTGCCCAACGTTGTGAGGTTGTTGGCATTGATGGTCCTGCAAAAGAAAAACCGGCAGAATAATTAGTAAAAATCAAAATTACCCAAACAAACGTCAACATTTTTTACATTTCTTTTCTGAAAAAATTGCTTGTCACAAATATTCAAAGCAAGTAAATCCATCAAACTCCATTTCTTTTCTTTATTTTTATTTTTCTCTTTTTTTCTAAACTTATAAAAACAAACTTATATGGTTGAGTCAACTTTTATTTAGGATAGAGTTACAGCTAAAGACGGCGTAAAAAAACAGGTAAAAGAGTAATTGAGCCCATTTCCTCAACTCTCTGGTGTTTTCTTTAATTATGTTGACTCCAGCGGTACAAATGAATGGGCAGACAAACTGCTAACAACGGCTTGATTAATTATTCAGGGCTGTAAGAAAACCCCTTACAAAACGTAGGAACATATAAAACGGACAAACTGTTCCTGTTATGTGTCTCATTTTCTTGGCGTCAATTACCAGGGACACTGGTTCATTACGAGTAGCCGCACAAACTTTTCTTTTCCACGAAAAATAGAAGGAAAAACCGACATTTTCAATGGATGATACAAGAATTTAAATGAGACAGTCCTGCCTAGTCATTTGTAAATGCAAAAAAAAAATTTTTAAAAAAAATTAAAAAGTAAAATAAAAAGGCTTCTGGTAAATTGGCTTTAAATATTAAATAGAGAAAGATAAATAACATGCAAATTTATATGTATTTTTTTCTCAATTTCACTAAAAATTGAACATCTAATAAATAATTTTGCAATTCAATTCCAAAGAACTAACGTCGTCATCGATTGACGTTTTACAATGCAATTAACATATAATAAGTAATATTTCCGTTTCTGTTTGGAAACAAGCCACAGTTCTTCAATTGACATTAATACAAATAAAGAAAAAAATCGTCTGCGACCAATGTTGAGTGGCGAAAAAAAAAAATTATAAAAAAGCTTATGGGTCATGAGTGATGCTAGAATTCCTTCAACTAGGCAGAAATGAATGAAGGGGAGAGTTTGGCTTAAAACCAAAAGTCAAGAGGTGTGGCACCGAACCAATGAGGGGTTGGTCTTTTAGCTGTAATCTATAAATCACTTTACTGCACAACCTTCAAAATTAAAAAAAAAAAGTGTTTCCTCTTAACATCCATTATTTTTACTTACTCTACTACACTCATTCCCACCCACATAGCTTGATAATAAACGCTCGGAATTTATACATCAAAGAAAACAAAATAACTCACAATATTTCCATATCTTTGAGACTTCTTATGGCCGTGTCATCTACGCATGTGAGTTGATTATTATCTATTTGTCTGCGTTTTAAATAAAGAAAAATATTATTTTAGAAATATTATTTTAAAAGATAGTTTCATTTCGCAAATAACATTTCTGATATTACAGATGGTGCTGTAGATAGGCACCCAATCTCCAATAATTTTGAAACTAATTTCAATTTTCAATATTTTTTCTGATTGCATTTCCATTTTACCTACGGGAAAATGCAGAAAAACTCGTCCAATTTGCATATACAGTATCTGTTTAATACCGAAAAGAAAAAAAGAAAAGAAAATGAAAGCAAATATACTTACAGATTTTTTATTAAAGGTGATCCTCGCAGCGTTTTCCTCCCGATGACTGAAAGCTTATTATGACTTATATCCCTAAAAGAGGAGAAAAAAAGAGGCCATTAGTTATTGTATATTACCGTAATATGATTCAATATTTGACATCCTTTTAGTTAAAAACAGAGATAGATGAGGGCTTTCACCTCGATTTGCTTGCACTTCGTTCTACAGGTATTATTAAATGAGCCGTTCGCACCCTTACCCATATCTCATCATTATAAAAACCATCAGTGTCATGGACAATGGGCAAACTACAGAATCCCTTGACAGTTCCAACACACTTTTAAACAAAAAAAATTACAATTTCGCCAACGACTTTGTCAATACTCCATTCTGTCGGGCAAAATGAGAAAACTTAATCGATGTTTTACATTAAACTATAAAACCGACATCGCTTTCTTTCCCTCGGGATTGTGAAAAAGCAATGCGATGTTTTAATTACATTAAACTAATACAGAAAGTAAACATTTTTGCAGCTTTAAACAAAAATTACTTAACCGAGCGCTGCACAGAAACAAATTAATTAATTTTTCCAAATTTAGCTTCACTGAATCCAAACTTATTACAGTTTAAAAACTCCATTTCGACACTCAATTTTCCCACAATTTCCAGTCCGATTCCTTTCCAAGTTGTAAAACCGCAATTTTTCAGCTCAACCAAATAATCCATAACACACATGTTAATTGCACTTGTTATCGCACAGGTTTCAGAATCCTCTTTACTTTTTTCCATTCCATTAAATTTGTAGCCCTTTATTCAACTGACAAAAACCTCATCAATAACTCCCCCCTTCCCCCTCCCGAAAAAACAGCAGGTGGAGCGTGAAAGTTAAAAAAAATTAACCCTACTCCCGGCAACTCACGAGTTGAACATGAAAATGATGACGAAGACGAATTCCTACAACAGGTAATATGCTCATTCATAAATAATAATCCCTCGAAATTATTCTCCCTTTTCCCCAAACGGGCGAACGGATGACCTACAGACTGCTAAAAGACGAAATGAGAATTCAAACTCGAGCCCATTACCATTAGAATTTACGAACCCCGAAAGGGACGATAATTGGTTTCTGCTGTGAGCAAATAGGGCTATAGAATAAAATTTCGGGTCGGAGTTCAAGCATTGTTTTGCCCCCAATTTTCCGAATTTTCACCGCGATGATTAGGGATTATTAGCGCTTGTGTCTTTCCTAAGGGGGATGAGTTTGGGTGGAGGGTGTGTGAGCAATTTATGGTTTAACTGCACCACCTACAAGTGAAAGATAAATTACGACGTTGCCTAATGTGTCATACAATACGGTGAACATAACAGATGATAAACAATTGCATTTTCCAACGAGGTTAAAAAGTTTTTTTTTCTTCTTCTATCAAGTGTTATGAACTATTCTGTTCCCACAACTGCATAATTATTGCAACATGTGTTTTGCTTCGAGCACAACTTACTGGTATCTCGAGCTTCTTATGGTGAACATTATTTTTTATGATTTAAGATACAATCTGTGGAATAGAGAGTTGAAGGTCTAACGAATTAGTGTTTTATTGAAATTTTCAGTTTTCTCCGAGAAGGTTTCTCTTCGAAAATTAAATAACTAACGGTAATTTCGCGCATATTTTTAAAAAATATTTTATTACTATAATAAAATGTGCATAAACATTTCTCGTTATCAGTTGTGCAATCTTTCTTCCATTCCAAACCTATTAACCTTGTGCGTATTCAAAACAGTTTCCCTCGCAAACTTTGCAAATTACCAACATTCTATAAAATATTTATCAAAAATTTTCATGAAATTTCATATAAAGTTTTTAAAAAACTGAATACAAAAGTCAATTAAGAACCGTCTGAATCTGACGTCTTTGCTCAATAAATCTTAATGAAAAAATCCTTTGCAGAATGTCTGATTTCGACATCTCATCAACGCGGGGAAAAAATGCTCCTTTTCCCATTCTTTTTTCATTTAACTTCTTCTTGTTAATGATCACGGCACTAATCAACCCAAAGGAATGCTGGTCAACATTTTTTTCTCCCCTTAAACCATCCATTTTCAACTGACAAATCATTACCAGCCCATGCGTCAAGCAAACAACGAGCAATAAACAAAAGCAATTTCCCTTTTGCAATCGGCAAATATACAATTTGTGCCATCTTGCTAACATTCATCCCTTTCCGACACACTAAACTACAGTATCACATCCAATTTCGCACAGCTTTATGGGCCAATGTTTCACTAGAGAAATTCCTACCACCATTAAATGACCAATGTCCACAACAACGACCATCTGTCCAAATTCCCATCTAACACCAATTCAAATCCCCTCATTTGTCCCTGTTGTGGATGGGTTTACAAGAGTTTAGATCGGGCTTACGTCTTATTACTTCAGACGGATCAAATCATAACGAGCAAAGGTGCACATCAAATTTTACAGCGTTAAACTCGCTTTTATGTCATTGCGTCATTTTGACAACATTTTACTGTTAGTCGTATAAAACCTTTAAAAAAAAATCAATCGACTCGAGATTGGATTTTATTCGCTTCCTTTAAAACATTGCAAATGCAATAAATAAAAAATTTATACAAAAAATAAAATTGAAACGCGGTAGCGTGGTAATAAATTGTATTTTTCCTGATATATGAACAAAACATGTGGTCATATGTCAAACACGTGAATTCATCACGTCAGTGATCGCGGGATTCAGAAAAATTTCCAAATCTATCAAAAAGGTGTTCAGTCATTTGAAACTTTGTCTTTTTCTTTTCCAGGCGCCGCATCGATAAACGTATGACTTCCAACGTGTTGTGACAGTAAAAAAAAATGATGAAATGAAGTGCGATGATGAAAAAGACGGAAGAGGCTAAATTTATCTTCTACAAAAGCAAAGCAAGGTGAGGAAGATAAAAATGGGGAATGAGTGAGTGCCAAGCCCTATTGACACTGTCAAGATATCTCCTGGTGAAAATTAAAGAAAACATGCAATTTTGTATTAAAACAATGAAGTCGATAGTAAAGAGGAGCTACTGCTTTTTGTCTATCTTAAAGCAGACTTGTTTATTAAAAACACAATTTTTAAATTCAACTCGGATCAATAAATTAATCAATTTGGATCAACTTCAATTTTTTATGTTCTATTTCTACAATTTTAATTTTAAAACTTTTTTGTGAACATACGTCAATATTTAACAAACCAACTCCAGCTTAATTAATAATTAACTATGTACATACTTTATGTAGTATTTCAATTATTATACTCTAAACAAACAGACCTTGAGCTAATAGAAACTTAATGAATATATACCAATTACCGTTTTCCCTGCTCGTTAGTTTATAGCACGTATATTACAATATAAAAATAAGCCCCAATCTTTGTCTTAAATCAACATTGATCAATAATAACTGAGTTGCAACAACAACTTAAGTTAATTTGCTAAATTCAAGCAACAATACAAAAATATTTACTGAGACTTCAACAACTTGTTAATAATAAATCGCGCGTTAATTACAATACTCATTTATAATTAATACGCAGTTCATAAATTTATAAACAGTAATTTCGCTCTCCACAAAGCTTCGGTGCGAAAATAGTTTTTTCAATAACAAAACTCCCCGTGTTGTCAGCTTATCTTTACTATCCTAATTCAAAATTTGTAAAATTGAAAGATACATTAATCACAATAAATAAAAAACGTACACCGCTAAAAATCAACGGCTGAGAACGGCTGAGCGGGCACAATCGCACCCGGAAGACCCTCGAGGTTCAGATCTCATACCAAAAATAGTTCCTCCAAATAGTACATCTAAGCTGTTTTTAATATTCAGCATTATTTATCAGTGACAACTGTATCAGCGATAAAACAATTTATAGGTTGCAAATTGTTGTCGAATTTATTAGGTGTAATAATAAGTTTATATCCAGTCAGCGCCCTATGCCATCGAAGCCAAATGACATCAAAATCGAAGGAATTTCTTTTGGATTAATTGGCTCGCGCGGCAAACATTAGAAAACAAACACACTGAAAACAAATGAGATCCGAGCAGGAGTAAAAGTTCTGCTTGCAGTGTAAACATGACTGAGTCTGTAATTAAATCCGGTTTCATTATATTTGCTCTTAAAGCTTTATTTCCATGGTTTAAATCGGAAAATGTTTTAAGTATCTTTTCCCTCTTTCCCTTTTCTTTGATCGATTTCAAAATCGGCATAAAAAAACATTTCTTCCATCATTTATTTTTATTAATTATCAAAAAAGAAAAGTTTGTGACATAGTTTATACTTCTTAAGCGCGATGATGGAGTAACTTAACCGAAATAGGCTTGAAAAGAAACGTGAGAAATCATAAATCACAGCCGTCTCTGCATTTAGCCGCGACAGAAATGAGATCCAACACAAACTCTCGGTGCCATTTTTGCATGAGGTGAGAACTTAAAGAACCCGCACTAATCTTTCCTTGACACTCAGCCAAACTTCTTTCTTCTCTTTCGCTCCGTTTTTCCTTTGATTCTTTTTTTCCCGACTGTTGACAGATTCAGGATATGAAAGACCGTGGGCGTGTATAGTAACGTACATTTAATTGGTTCAGACAGTTCAACCCTCAGCACAGTGTACATTCCACGAAAATCACGTATCAAATTGTCAATTTGATGAAAACCCATTTGATATACTTGACATCTCATAACCTTAATTTTTTTAAACAAAAAACAACAAAAACAAACATTTAAAAAATATGAAACAAGTTTTGAAAATTATTTAAAATTCCTTCGACGTTTAGTTTTTGGTGTACTTTAATGAGTCATAAAATATTTACATTCTGTATTAAATAAATTGCTATCATAAATTTAGCTTCTAGTCGTTTATTTTTGTAAATTGTTTTGCTATTGAAGTACAGTCAAACCCCGCTGTAACGAAGTCTAAGAAAAAATTTCGTGATAACATTTGCAAAATAATTTCGTTATACGGGTTTTTAGCGAAATATTTGATGCGAAAATTAACGTTTACTGACCTGAAAATCAAGATTTTCAATCAATTCGAGTAAATTTGTCGCTGTAACAATTTTTTTGTTGATATGAATAAAAATATGAAATAAATCTGGGATTTCAGATCATTTCGTTATAACGAGGATTTCGTTACGAATGTGTTCGACTAATACTTGGATTTGATTTGTCGAAATGAAAAATCATTGATTTTGATTTTACTTTTTATAACGAATCTGAATCGCAAACAAAGTAGGAAAAAAATCCCAAAGCGTATGCCGTAAAACCAAAATAACTATTTATAAGTAGCTTTATTTCCCATTTCATTCACTGCAGAATATTTCTAAATCTACATTCTTTTATCAAAAATGCTATACCAGTTGTTGTTGTATTCTAAAACCCGAAGTATCACAACAACAGCTGCGTTGCAGAAATTCGAGTCAGTGAGAACGGATAAAATGAAACTTATCAGGTGCACCAAGTTAAAGTGATATTAACAGATTACTGTTTATTCACAGTCTCGAACCATAGGCAAACTTCTTCCGAGAGCCGTAAATCAATTTGAGTAACAAGATTTCCGTGCCACTGTCGTCTATTATAATTCGATTTACCTAATCTAATTAAAGATTTCCAATATCTTATTTTTTCCCCTTTTCTACTTTTCTAGGCTCTGAATAATTCACTTTCTTGTCTTTTATCTGTCATTTAACAATTGTGTTACTATGTCATTCACAATTGGATTTGTGAACGAACCTCGAGTTGTTGCAACAAGATGTCTGCTTTTTATTCTCAGTCGAAAACTTTTTTTTTTACAAAAAAATTTATTTAATAATCATCCCCAGAGATGCGGTTTGAAATTACAAACCGCAAAGCTTTACTTTGTTTAAGCCTATTTAATAATCTTACGTAAAAATGCACTTTCAAAAAAAATCTATAATTTTCTAGTCTAGTTCTTCCTCGGTAATTACATGCTAGCTCGGTTGCTGCCATTCCATCACATCGATTTTTTAAATATTTCCAAAGTATAAGTTTAGAAAATAAATAACTTCGTCTTTTACATATTTTAAAACGAAATGTTCCCGGTTTTCCAATTTGTTCCACTTACTTCGTGGGGAAAAAATAAAATTCAAGGTTATATTTGACTTAGGTTTAAAATACGACTTAAAAATTATATATGATTTCATGCAAAGTCACGTTCGAGCAACGGAAGGTCAGCAAAACGCGACATCTTTCATCATCTTTTACAGCATTCCTGGGAATCACGAAAAAAGAAACTGACAGCTCGAAACCTTCACCACGTAAATCTTGATAAGCAATTTACACAATACTTGCAGAATTCCAATAACAACACAAAAAAAATTCTATTTTTATCTGCTTTAATTTCTATAAGGAAGACCTCGTTTACATACTAAACCTACAGCGCAACTCGCTGAATTTCAATGCGACGATCACACCGAAGATACAAAAACGTAAAAAGAGTTAAAACCCAAGTGTTGTGCCGAAGCAAATCGAATGTTTTTCTGCTCATCCTTCATTCTCTTATCTTTCTACGTCGTCACCTTCTTTCCTAGATTAACCACCGTGGCAGCGTCTCTTCCCCCCGTCAACTGCCATAAATCAGCCCTACAGTCAGCATCCATCGCCATCTTCCCTCCTCCTGTCTTCCCCTCAATCGTCTTGTCCTCCAAAGAGGAATATTTCATTCTAGCAAAATAAAAAAGAAGCGGACCTAAGAAATCGTCGAATTATCGCTAAACGTTGCTGAATTAATGGGGAAAAAATATAAAAAATGTTTTTATCATTCAATCCCTGCCATTCGGTACCTAATTTCACTTTTATATCGTATTTTTTATGGCGTTAAAGGATATGTTCCTCTTTTTTGCTATTTTCTCACGCGTTTTCACGACGAATCCGAAACATTGGATCATTGAAAAAAATTACCCGCCTTTAAGTCAACTTCACAGCAATAACTTCACCCTTGTTAATAATAAAAGGTTTGCGTGACTCACCTACTTCTCGAATCACATGAGAAAAGGTAAAAAGTCATGAGAAAATAAATTTACTCAAATAGATTTACGTTTTTTATAACTTTCTTTAAAAAACTGATCTGCTTTGGGTCACTTTATTCATCCATTCATTCCAAGTTTCGAAATAAAGTAAACAGCTCGGAGACATTTGCCAACTAATAAAATAAGAACCCGGCAACGCAAAACAATTTTTCAATAATTTCGGTATCTGGCTTCCAAAGATAAACATTGCTCTCAACAAAATTTCAAATAATAAAACTTGTAATTTCGAATTTATGAATTTAAAATTACAATTTCAGATCACGAACATGTATACAACTTGTATGTCCTCCAGCTTTTTGAGAGAGAAAAAAAATTTAAGTTGATAAGCCAGTATTTCCATTTCTTTCCATGCTTCTTGTTCAAATCCTATTGAGCGAGTAAATCCAATGACGCACACATTTCCATAAACTTCAAAATCCACTTTTTTTTACTTCCAACTTCCATAACATTTTTTATTAATTTAAAAAATTCTCTCAAACTATTTAACTGCAGTGAAATTCCCAGGAATTTGGAGGATTGAAAAAGAAAAATTAATTATCTCTGCTAATTCCCTAGAGAAATATTTCTGAAATTACTTTTCCTTTAGAACTCCGCTATAATCCGCATCCCCTAATAAATAAGTGTATTAAGTCGGGAGAAAAATCCCATAACTTGATACCTGTAACTTCATTTGGGAGTATACACACAGATGAAGGAAAGCTGGAGAACAAATCCCAGTTGTAACGTTGTTCCCTCACGCTATGTTTGTTCTATCACCTTCAACTTGTCAATCAAGTTGATTGGCTCAACTCTGTACACGAGTGGTGAAGAAACTCATATCACTAGAAGCCAATTACTTCATCTCTAAGTTGCGTTCACTCACGTATAATAAGACAGGTTGTGAGGGGATTCGTACAGTCACGCAATCCTTTTAAGCCACAACAATTTAGAATCGTTTCATTTATTCCGCATTTAAGCCTAATCCGAACTACATCTTTACAATGTTATCCTACAAATTATTACTGCAGTGTGACGATAAATCAAACCGGAGACGATTTTCGGTTTTATTTAACGGAAAATTTTTCCATCTCAATTACGAATTCCCCAATGAGGAAATTAAATTAAATTTCAATGTCAATTACGATTTGAGATAGTTATAAAACAAGGTTGTCAATAAATCGCGAAAATCTGAATAATTCATGCACATTTAAGCTTGTAACGTTTGAAATTTGTGGGCTTGCGAGCTCTTAGCACTCGGGTTAACAATTTTTATTAACTTTCAAATTCCTCATTCTTTGCTCGCCTCTCGCTCGCCAAGTATCATTAAGAGTTAAATACTCACTTTAAATTGGTGGCAACTGCTCGATGACCTATCCAGATAAAGCTGATTAATTCTATTATACGTGTGGAGAACAAGTGAGTGCGTTAAGCTTATCTGTCACTTTTGATCTCAAGCAGAAAATTAAACGAAAATTAAAGAGACAGCAGGCAAGTGTGCAATTGGTGCTTAATAGAGATATCTTACTTATCTCGTCTAAGATGTAATGTAGTGAGATTAATTAACAATAGCTATGTCTTTGATTCCCCCATCTTATTCATATCGATGGTATTGCATTGCAAGGTATTAATCTCTGCTCACATTCTTATTGCTTTCAATTAGTTTAATGAAAATGGAATTGCGATTAGATAAGAAAAATTGATTTTCGCTATCGTTAAAATGTAGTGAATCCCGTCGTTTAGAGTATGATCTTAGATGATTCTGCTAAGTAGTTTGCTTACGAAAGGATTATTGGAACGTGTTAGCATATAATTTACACATTAACCTCGGAATGGGATTATCATTACTTGCAAACATGAATGAGAATTTAGGCTAAAATACAATCTTCCAAGCCAAATGTACAATACATCGTATTTAACTAGGAAAATAAACAAAAAAGAATTTTCTAGTAATTTTATTTATTATCTACAGTGGATTCTGGTTAATTGGGCAACCGGTTAATCGGAACATCCATTTATTAAGGAAAAATCTTAAAAGGAAAAAAAATCAAAGAAATATGCGGAATTTGTTTCGCCTTTTGAGAGATGACGCTTAATAGATTGCATATAAAGATCATTACTGAGTAGATCATAGTTTGCAAATTCACTTGGTAACGAACACATTAGATTCAAATAATGCAGTAATTTTTGATTTTGCGTAAATATTTTGATAAATATTTTTCTTTGATCTCTTTCAGAATCCACCTACGTAGTTGTTGCTTAGTAAATGCAAAAGACATTTTTAACACGTGAAAACAAAGACAATTTCACGTAATTGAGGTAGCTGCTTAATTGGACCAAAACGTTCCAGGTTCAATGTGGCTCAATTAACCGGAATCCAGTGTATTTGGATTGCAAATTTAAATGCACATAAATCGATCACAAAATTGCCGGAAATATAAAATATTTTAGGAAAAACAAACCTTGTTTCTACATCTTATAAATTCCACGTTAATTGTTAAGTGAGATTTATAATTGAATTTGTTTTCCGCACTCTCTAAATACTCTATTGTTAAAACTCACATCACATCTTTCTGCCATTGTTTTATTTGAATTGCTGGTTGTACAAACAATAAGGTTGTTTACAGAAAATTGTTCCCTAGTGAAACAACCGAGTCGGGGCGTATGCTCAATCCAATTGCCCCGCTTTTCACTTTTGAGAATGTACAACATATAAATATAAATTAATAAATAGAAAACTTTTATGTTTTCTGAAACCACACCTTTAGAAGATCAAAAATGTTCAAAAATTTAACTGAATTTTAAATTACTTCAAACTAAAATTAATTTCCATTCATACGAATATAAAATCATTATTTTAAAATATTTAAATTCGTTTCTCGCTGCTGAAACGGAAAATAATTTCATAATATTTCAATAGTATATGAACCAAGAGATGTGATTAGTTCCTAAATTTGTAAATTTTGTATTTTTAATCATTTTCACCGAAAAAATGCACAATATTCTTCGTAAGTTGATCTAAATGATCAAAATAGGCCTAAATTCTTTGATGGTGCCGCGCAAATTTAGTTCCTCACGCGCATTAAATATTCACTCATACAACTATTTAATTTACGAAACGTGAATTTCCAAGCGAGTTTCGAAAATTGACGAAACTTTGAATTTTTCATCACGAAGAATTTTTTACAGAAGAGAAATAGCATCAAAATTCCCACAGATTTAATCCCATTCATCAAACCTCACAATCCACAAACAAAACTTTCCTTACTTCCCTCTCCCATAATGAAAATCTCAACTGATTTTAGCATTTGTTTTTAACTTTTTTATTATTTTTTTCCTTTCTTTCTTCCGGCTTTAAAACGGAATCCTAAAAAGTCCCTTGCAGGGCACCGTCCACAAAATGGAATGGATTTCGCGGGTTAATGTTGCGCGGAAAGGAGCAATTCACTTGCACTTGCTTCCGCACATTTGAAGCCAATCGCACAAGAGTGCAGTAGGAGGATTGTCCCTGACCAAAAAACAAAAAAAAAAAGATACTCTCAATTTGATACAACTTTCCTTTTTTTAACCATTGTTTTTTCCTCTCCCTTATCCTTAACCAATTGCTTAAAACTGAAAACAGTTCCAAAATTTTTTTTTATTTTCTTTAAAAAAAAAAAAAAAAAAAAGTAACAAGGATCATTTTCCATTCGCTAGTCGCCCCTTGAATGATAATATAAAACTAAATTGAATTCGCACCTAGTCACGACCATAAAACCAAATCAATCTGCTAAAATCTTCTTCTTACCTCTTGTAGCGAAACTCCTTCATGCAAGTCAAAGTGGTACTAAAATTTCCCGTCGTTAACGACTGATGACCAAGGTATAAATGAACGAGTGAATCCAAGTGAGAGTAAGTTTAAAAGGAAACACGAAAAAGAGAAAAAGTGAATTACCGTCATCAACTTAAGCCTTGTCAGCATTGTGTTTGCAAATTATTTAATTTACATTCCATTCCGTTTATTCGAATAACACGATTTTTCTACTTCCATTTCCCAAATAACAGAACAGGTTGTGAAATTTAGTGCGGTTGTACGTGAAAATTCAACAGCCCATAACAAATCATCAATTGCGGGGGATCAATTACAGCGAGACCCGTTTATTCGTTGCATTTTAACACTACAAGGGAAACCACTAAACGCATTACCAATCAATAAATAAAAAAATCGATACCAATTTACATCGATTTTCCTTCTGCTTTCCCCTTTCATTTAATTTACAATTTATTCAAATCGACGTTTCCAAGACGCAATCACACCTGTTCAATTTCTCCATTTCTCACTTACCGCTTTGGATGATGGCCAATCGGTAAAAACTTTCCAATTACTGGGCGTTCGAGGTCTATATACAACAGCCAAAGTGCAGAGCAGCGAGACCGTCTTATGATGAAGTGTTGGAAGAACTTATTAACTGCTCTCGCAGGAACGAAAAAGAAAAAGTAAATGGAACTCTCGTTTCGTACAAATCACATTGGGCAATAACCAACAAATACTCGCGCACGTTTCTGGTTATTACTCAACTACTACTTTTTGCACGCCGCTTGAATTTCCAACAATCTTTTCTAAAGGATCTGCTTAACTTGGTTCGTCAGCAGAAAAAATCAAAAACCGTCAGAAATTTCGCTTTTAACCGCAATTATTTTGTCGTTTGCCACGATTCCTTCGAAATTAATAATTCTAAGAAGCTGCTAAAGATAATCAAAATGGAATTTTAAAACGCCGCGCAAATTGAAAAAATAAATTGGGAAACGATTAAAAAGGGTGAATGAGGTTTCAAATTAATAAGTAAGACTAAATCTCATTGTGCAAATTACTCCAACGTGAGTGCAATTTCAATAAGGCAACTAACTTGCCACCTGGATTACATCCACTCGCTTTTCTCCCCTCAATTAAAATATCTTTAAGAATAAAAACCAAATGCCAAAAGGACATGCCGAGGTAGAAAGGTACAAACGGACACGACGATGCAAATAATTACATTTTTTCTCTCTTCCTTGAACTTTAAAGAGTACTATAATTAAAGTAATTTTCGAAAAAAAAGAGGAGAAAATTACATTTTTCGACTGAAAAGACCAAATTACATGAAAAAAATTCTTCCGACAAGTACAAAATGCCTTTGTAGTAAAAGTAACTTTCAGCAACGACGTTTCAAACCGAATCGATCAATTGCAATTTCCTTTTCTCGACTCTCTTTGAGAGGTAAAAGAAAATTACACGTGCTAAATTTTTACAGCTGAAAGAACACCTACACCTGCAATTATACAGCAGATCTTGATGTTTAGAGACGGAAGTTGGAGGAAACAATAACAAATGAAAGAAATCTCGTTACTTGTGTTTACATGCACCAACCGCTTTCCCTTTGAAATTGTTTCATCGCAAGATACTTATTTATCTTTTCCACGTTATCCCAATAGAGAATCCAATTTGTTGTTGCAAAACCCATGAGATCTTAAACCTCAGAAAAAAGGAGGCAGACAGTGAAAAAACCCTAAGAAAACAAAATCCCCTCTTAAAGATTGATTGAATTGCAGTCGGAGTAATGAAAGACTTAATGCAACAAACTAAACAATTCATCTTTCCAATTTGCTAATACAAAATAAAATCAATTATTCCAGTAACCAAAAATCACAGTACAAAAGTGCAATACCTCCAACTTTAAATTTTTTCTTTCAAAATATTCAAACACGTTTAATCTTCTATTGAAATATTATCTCTAAAAAAAAAACATTTCAGGTTTCCTTTCGAGAACTTTAATAAAAAGTAAAGAAATTTATATATAAAATGTGTATATCTTCAATTGAAATTCTCCCGCTGTCCCTCAACAAAATGAAACCGAGGGCATCTTTTACATGCGCCCTGGTCCTGCTCTCCTCTTTTTCACATATGAAGTCTTAACCAAGTTCAAGGCTCTCATCAATATTCTCGTCACTTGTGCCTAGCTGCGAACTCGAGTCTCGCGCTGGATATAAACTCCTCTCGGCTATAAACCATTGGCCATCAAGCAGCAGATTACAAAGAAAGAAGCCAAGTATATGGGGTGATGAGCACAGATTGACTGACCACTAACAATCTCCTTCTAGGAATTTATTGCTGCGGGATTAGGGAAGCAGAGAAAAAAATTGAAATGTAATGTCAGGAGACGTTACTAAAGATAAAGATATGTTGTCATAGGGGCTCCTTTATAACAATTGTCAAAAATGGAGGGAAAAAAATATCTTTAGGTTTAGATTAATGTGTAGGTTGGTGGCGCAATAGTGGTCTGCCCTTCACCTCCCCTTCACAAGAGATTGCCAATTACTAGATCGATCGACACAACACGAAGGACGCAGCAACGCAATTACTATAATTGATATGCACTGGTGCGCATGCCCGTAGAATGAAGATAAGGTAAAAGAGAAGGTAAAAAAATATTAAGAGAAAAAAATTTCTAATATTTGTCAAAGAAATCAAATTTTCGCTCAAAAGACCACCGTTTCTCGGTTAATTGTATGATAAACTGGTTGGCTCTTATTTATTATTTATGCAGTTCGAATTAAAATGTATCCACTTATTCATATTTTATGGCCATTAAAAATTGGTACTTACAGTCTGTAAAGCCTTGGCATATTGCTGAACAGCATGTCCGGAAGAGCTCTAATCCGGTTATTATTGAGCCGTCTGAAATTAAAATTTAAAAAGAATTTTAAAATCGTAATGATTATTTAAAAATCGCTCTTGTCAATAAAAATAAAAATCTAAACACAATTTTCGCGTTCAATCTACTTTTTCTCTCTCTTTTATGTGTTGCCTGCTGTGCATGTTGATGAGGTACCTGATATGGCACCTATTTCCTGCAAAAAGGCCCCAGGTTATTTATGACAACCTTTTTTCGCATTACCATCTGTCTATATATCACACATAAGCCTAACATCAGTACCAAGGAATTCTTAAAAAGAGAGAGAAAAAAGATGGAATTTATTTATTTTACATTCAAATCCCTCGGAGCATTTCCGTTTGCACCAGGTAGTCAAATAAAATCGTTTTACAAAAGGAAACAGGAGAGAAAACTGGTGTAAATTTGAATTTTTCGCTTTCTCTTAATCTACATGTCATCAATCAATTTCAAAAAGCTGACTTTGCTACTGGTTTGTGATTTATTCCCCAATTCTTTTCTTTAAAATTGGGATTGTTATTGATTCTAATTTTTTTTTCTTTCTCGTTCCTCCATTTCTAATTATGGTAATAGTTTTACCAATTGACGTCTGGCATTTACAAAAATTAATTACCATGAATTTCATTTTTTTTTAAATTCAATTTGATTTTAAATAGTTCCTCGTTGTCATTTATCGAATTGTTCGTTGTAATTTTATTTGCTACAGCATTTCCGTTGTTTTACGATAGGATTTTCTAAATATTTGAAACGTCCTTTAAAAGCAAACTTGTAGCATTCCACTTTAAAATCCAATGAACGCCTCTGACCGCTGACTACAGCTTTAGCCAAGCATTGTTAAATGGCATCTTCACTTCCCATTAACAAACAAAATCTTTTCAGAGGATCAGGCGATAAACAAACAGAATATTTCTGTAACAATAAAATTAACTGTTTTGAATTATTTTGTAGTTATATTTTTTTGATTATTGATCGTACGGGGGTTTGGGTGTGCACGAGAAATTCCCTTAAACCACTAATTAAAAATTATTCCTATAAACTCTAAACGTGATTACAGAGTTTAATAAATTAAAATGATATATTTATTCCGATTATTATGTACTGTGGTTTAAATAAACTTTTATTAACTAATTTGCAACCTGAAGTGATGGATTGGTGTGAGGCGGGCATACTATTCAATGTTTGTGGATTATTCAAGGAAATATTGGTATTTTACACACCCTCTCCAAAAAAAAGATAATTTCTGGGTATGCCACTGATACTGCAGATAAATTTCTAAATTTTCTGCGACAATTATCTCGAAAAATATACATCTCATAACAGTATTTGCTTCACACGCTAGATTCCAATATATTTAATCAAATTTGATTTTTTCTTGTTTTGATAATAAAATGGCATTTACAATATTTTTCCTATAATGTCAATTTTGGAGGTATATATTATTCAAATATATCGACATCGCCGCCACTAAAATTGATTGGCAGCCTACCACTAAATCATGACTGACTCCTTGCCAGGATGTGTTACATCATATCTGATTCTGCACTTCCACGCGATATTTCCTTAATGTATAGGACGATATAGGATTCGTTACATATTCACTGAAATTGATATTGAATGCGTAACAAATTCTCTACTCAACTTACACCTCCAGTGAATACCTTCTGATTTACTATCACAAGGGCTTTTACCGAATAACATTTTACCCAAAAGCACTTAAAAAAAAGATGAACCTCCTCGGTAAATACACCCGAATAAATGTTTCTTAAACTGTGTTTAAAATTAATAATAATCTATTTTTCAGATAAGTGCTGTAATAACTTAACAAGTTTATCCATTAGTGAAGACATAAAATCTGTATCTCGTAATCAACACAACCTTAGATGGAAGGTAATATCAGGTATAAATTAAAAGACAACCTCTGGTGGGAATACAAAACGGGGAGCCGCCAGTTGGAGGGGTGCTGTTAAAATAGGATGGAGATTTGTGGCCCATAAACCTCCAAGCTTGGCCTCAGCTGCTGGTTAACAGCTGCATAACAGCCGAATAAGCACGGGACTGCACTTGGCATACAAATGAACGCATGTCCTTATTACTGCTGAGGAACTACCTGAGGAATGCGATCAACCATTTGTCAAGTGTGACACCGTGAAAATAAAATTAAAATTAATTCCACACAAAATCTAAATCTCTCTCGCGACAAACGAATAAAAAATTCGCATTCAAGTTTAAATGTCACTTCGAAACATTTATCTGGAACATGAAACTAATTAAGTTGATGTTTACTTTCTTGTCGCTTGCAAATGCATGTTTATTATTGTTCGAGATAAAAAAGAATTAGATTAAACGCGATAAGGCGTTGCAGTGTCGGAAGGGAAAGAAAGATTTCAATCAGACAAATTAAAAACACTTGATAAGCAGAAAACTCGATTAAGATGGCTTGTCAACAACCGACTTAATGATATAAATCAAGTTGCGAAATCTCCCTCCACCATCTAACGAGAATACGCTAGTTAATACTTGGGGTAACTCTAGCCAAGATTGATTAATTTTAAATTCCTTTTAACGTGTCCACGATTCCATCATCAATATTGGATTTATAATTTTATTAAAATAAATTTGCAAATTTATAAATTTATAAATTAACGTTTCTTCCCACCGTTTTTTATACCTTCTCACAACATGTAGTTTTACCAAACAAGCTTCCAGATGTGGCCTGTCGCATTTAATTTATAAAAATAAATGATATTATACTCCAGGATTTTTTTTAATAAAAAAAAATCAGGAGTCGAGTAATCTATTCCTTTTTTTCTTCCTAATTAGTTAGTCTACATGGCTTTCTGCCTCGTTTGACGTTTGGAGGGCGGGAAAATTCATTGCAAGGAGATCAATCGATATTTTCCATCGTGCAAGTCGTTTGTGCATTGAAAAACGATCAGTGCTTGTTTTGGCAACACATTTTGCTCCTATCGTGCAGCAGCTTTGATGATCCTACATCTTTTACTTATTATATCCCGATTAATTAACGATATCACCTCCTGTTGCTCAGAGTGATTATTTTATTTTTATACTTACAATCTTTCCATGGAAACCATGTCCTGAAATGCGCCTCGTTCAATCGTGTGGATTTGATTATCCAATAACTGCCTGCGAAAAAAAGGAATAAAATACGTCAATAAATCATTTTTCAGATAACTGGAATCAGCTATTCCAGCTTTAGAATCGACTAAAATTATTCATTTCCATATTTCCAATTCTATCGACACTTTTAAACTTCTATTTTTCCCGCTATCAATCTACCGTAGTAAACTTGCTCCTCCCCCATAAAAAGAAAAGAAAAAAAATTTAATCAACTCACCATGAACAACCTCGCAACAAAAATTCCTACATTTACTTTTCAATTTAACTTTTTTCCTCTCTTTTCCTTTTAGGCCTTAGAAAAAATACAGGAAATAAAGGGGTGAACAACATCATAAGCAACATGAAGTGATCATCAGTAAAAGCAGCAGCTGGGCCATTTATGAAAATGGGCAGGTCGAATGAAAGAACGTACGGTATCTGAGTAACAACTTATACACCCATTTGCACTACAAGTCCCCAAACATCTTGTGTCGAAAGACATCTTTGCTTTTATACCGAGGAGTTCATCCGCTGCTGCATGGACGTGCCAAGATTCGGCTGCTTTCATGGCTTTTTTCTAACTTTTAAATCAGTCCACAGTTTAAAGCTCTTCGGCAACATTCGAAATGTTTGATTTTGTGTCAATTTATAGATGAAACCATGGAAGAAATACATGGCGGCCGTGGTTGTTTACAATTAAGCATCTGGGAAAATTTAATGCATATCTTCTCCGTGTATTTCTTTCGTTCATGGATGAACACAAAAGCATTTAAAATTTAGTGTTGCGGAAACTAACAAATCCGAGCAAATCAGTCTACCGCCATCTTTGAAAACGCACCTAGTGACGAAATAAGAAACTAATTCTTATTTACTCCCTTTGTTACAAAATTAAATTATAATTATAAATATATCTATTAAGAGCGCAGTAGATCTCAAATTATACACATTAAATTTTGTTTTTAATTTCTGACAGATACTAAGATATTTCTTTCATTAAACTACAACTATATCTCATTTCATTTTCCAGAAAACACAGTCACTGAGTGAGAACATTTCACAATCTGTGTGTACGCATTAAATGATAACTATTTCCTTGATGGCATAAGTAGATAGCATCCAAAATGCCTTCTGCCAGCGGAGATAACTTGTCAAGATGATATGGCGTTGACACAAGATTCTTTCTCTTGGATAAACACCAGACGCGAGTGTAGTGGGAATGTCACTAGAGCCAGTTATGGCCCAGCATAGTACATTTATAGCCGATGGTAAAGCACACTTTATAGGCACACAATCTCTATCAAAAAAATGCTGGCGGGGAATTTCCATTTTCAATTTGACAACAAAGTAGCCGATTTTCAATATCCGATTCCCTCCCATTGAATCCTAATCTCGATCATCTTTATTGCCGTTTTTAATTAGCAAACTAAGTAACAGATAGGAAATTTAAACAAAAACTGGGTAGAGCAATAACAATTGGCAATGTCAGTGTCAATCTTTATTACACTTATCCATCTTAACAGTAAATATCCGATTGCCTCGTATATACATCACACAAGATTTCTCCTTCACGTCCGATTGTGTTTTATTTATAAATTTCTTATCTCGACCACTTAGATAACGTCTAGAGCGAACATTCTTATCTAACTTTGATGGCACATTCCACCTTGGCGCCAATCTAATTATCCTGCGCGCGCTATTGTGTATTTATAGAGCGTAGGCGGAAATCCACTGCGCAAGCGCAACACCTCTTACAGTTACCTGTTCCAACTTATATATTCGTACGACAATAAAGCCGAAGAGACCATCCCTTTCTGACCCTTTAGAGCCAAACCTTTCCTCTGACCCCTCTTCCATCCTTTATGCCAGTCACTCGGCCATCTATCTCGGTCTAAAAGAGCGAGGGGTTTCTGGCTCTCCGTTATCTGTCTCAGGCGCCCATCAGGCCTCCGTATGTTTAGAGGCTACGGCCGATAACATCGCCCCCGTGGTGGATCTTCGGGTTACAAGACCCTCCCTTGCCCTTCAAGAGCAACTAGCAGCTAGTGCCAGAGTGAGTTTTGTATATTCAACAGACTGTCCCTCCCTCTTTTCTATGCAGAACTGGTCACAAAAAATTGAAGTGCTTTGCAGGGGAAATGATTTCACAAAGACGAGTGCTGTGTGAAGAAGCAGGCTCCTCTTAAATACGGCTACTGTGCACTTGGTGAAAGAGATTTATAAATTCAGTGTGAATGAAATTATTTTGTGCAAAAGGTCAGCCTTGCAAATTATATTCTTGTAAATCAATTGTTGAATTCGTTAAGATACCTTGCCTCTGGTTTTAATTTAATTACAATTACACAATTTATTGGTTTATTTAAAATGCATTAATTAAGCCTTAAAAATTCTTAAATCCACTTGTTTGCCGTTGTAATCAAATCAATATGCACATTGCGTGACGCAATTACCAATGACAAATAAAAGCTTCATAATAATTATGTACTAATCCAATTAAAATATCCTAAAACTTCAAGATCCAAATTAATCCTTTAATTTAACTTTTGACAGGCTTTAACCACAATTTGCATTCAAAAAAATTTTAAAACGAAAATTTCACATCAGACCCACCACGGCGAATTTTTTCTACTTGATATCTTTAAAAAGTACACAGGTAAGTGTAAAATATTTAACTTGGGTGGCCTCATATCCCACTTCACCCCCGTTCTCATAATAAGAGGGTTAGGCGGCAGTAATTCCCCCCATCCTTGTCTGATAGGGTTTTTGATATGTCCTCCACCTAAGTGCAATCATAATTTGTTATATTCCTCTCCACGAATAATGTGTGTAATAGAATATTCCGACATGTCATCTTTAAAACCTGACATAATACGTTGCATTTATGTGTAAGATTGGAGTAATCTATAACCCACCCACTGTGTGCTGCTGCCTTTGCTGGTTTCAGCACCTGCTTCTGACGTGTGGTGTATGACAAATGGCAACCGAAAACTCACTAACATATAACTGATACTTCTCAAAACTTATTGGTAACGGAGAAGAATAGACCGCCGCCCTAACTCACTGCACTTTGATTTTTTATGTTCTAATATGAGAATTTTAAAACACGCTGCAGGAACATGCTGGTTTATTTTGATCTAAATGCATATTTTATCGTGTTTTTGCAGCAGAAATTATGCGGGTTATCTATCAACTCGGAAAAGTTAGAAAAAAATTCTAATCCTAAAGTGTAATGCTAAAGTCAGCCATAAGTTAAGTTTATCTTTATACGTATAAAAAAGGGGAACGCTAAAATTATCCTGCGAATGATGTTGTTGTATTAAATGTGCATGAGCTTTTCCCCAAATCAACAGGCTACCTCTTTACAACAACGTTCCTAATTAACCCAGACCAAGTGAAAGTTAATCTTCACATCCATATTTAAAGCCTTGTTAAGATCAAACTCGGGATTAAATCATGTTTAAGGTGGATAATATGAGCGCTTTTCGCTGAGCTCACTGTAGTTGTAAAACTTTCTCTTGATATTTTTCTAACGTCGCTTTCACCCTGAAAACAAGGGCAATTAAAAAACAGATTAGAGTAAAAGTGAGCAGATTTTGGTCTGATAAAAGCGTCGTTTGGTCTAATTTCCATGGCAACCGAAGTATTAAAGGGTGTGTTAGAGGTATAACAAATTTTTATTTTTATTGTATTTATTTTTTCTAAGTCTCATTGAATCAACAAAACACGAGCTATAATGAGTATTTAAAGACGTTAGCAAAAAATTAATGGTTTGGAAATAAAAAAGTCAAGAATAATAATAATAAATAACACGAGAAAAGAAAAGGTCATGAAATAGATTAATTTTTTTATCATTTTCATAAGCTTCCTAAACGCATTCCACCTCACGAAAAATATTTCAAGATGGAAACACTTCTTTTCAATTTTGACATTAAGTCAAGACAGATGGAATTTTTTATACAAAAAGGAATAAACCTTGCGCTTGCATACCATACCATGTACAACTTTTAATATCAAGCTCTGAAAGCTTCAATCTGGTATATAAAATTCTTAGCATCGCAGCCACTATTTAAAAATATCCTGTCATATCGCATCATCTTAATGTCAATATTTTCATTTGCTATAAATAAATTACGCATGAGTTCTTCTTGCCTGTCTAAATAAATATTTTTAATTTTTTTATTTTCCTTTTTTTACGCACTGAAAAATGCAACCAAGCACCGGTTTTGATAGAAACGAATCAGTTTTGATTGTCAGTTAAATTGAACGGTGGAAGAAACGCATCAGCTAAGACTAAAGCAAGGCAAATGACTAGACATTGTTCACTTCCCATCTGGGCCGAGCAAAGTTTGCTGATGCACGCGTCGTCCCCGTTGATTGAACGGTGGTGACCCCGTGGAAATCGATGGCGCCTCGACCCTTCCCGTGCGCGTGAGCATCATCCCCCGGGAAGAGAGCATGAAGACCAATAATAGTTTTTCCTCGCAGGCACTACGTCGTATTTTATGCATCACTGTCACAAACTTGTTCCCGAGCCAATAAGCGACAGCTTTTGCTATTCCGTCCTCCTTTTTTCTTGTCCTCTTGAAGGCAAGAGGATCTAATGTCATGCATTGTAGCGTAGCATAGCAAGTTTCTTTCCAAACTCTGTATTCTCTACCCTCTGTATAATGACCTGCCTCGATGCACTCGCCCTGCAAACATTATCGGAAATGGTAATGTGCATGCCGAAGAGGCGGCTACTAAATTAAGATACAAGACTTGTAAAAACACCGATATTCAAATAAGAATTTCGCTCTTCAAATGTGTTGCCGCCTTAAGAAATGGTGTCATGTCGTCTTTCACAAAGTTGATACGACTTTTCGCAGTTGCCTCGAGTGTGGACATTGGATTCGCGTTACAAACATGTCAATAACACGCAACTCGTTTATAAATGAGGGAGTGACAACTAATCCATTAAACGTCATACATATTTATGGTTAGTTTAAAGCCAAAAGCTCACGGTATAATTCATTTCACGTTTTCTTTACGCAGTTGTATACAAAGGCCATTCTAAGAAGCAACAACTAGTTTACCATAATCTGTTTTAATCTCATTTGCACGGCCAACTTTAATTTCTTTACTGTCCAATTGTGCTACAAACTTCTATTTGAATGTTGTCCACTTTGGTCTGTAATTACTTTTCACCTACACTGACCCCAAAGTAGAGAAGATGCACAGAAATTTAATAAAGAGCAAGCCACCAACAACCTTCTCCAGATGTTAAGCAAATATTCTTACGTCTCAATTTTAAACAAAAAAAAACTTTCTCTAATCTTCTACTCCTTTCTGTACATCATACTTCCATTGTACTATCGATTGGCGGCGGGAAAAAAAAGTCGAAGCAACATTTTAGAACTTTTTTTGTATGTATCTATAAAATGCCCGAGGAAAGAGATCATGAAAGAAGGGAAGGAAGATAGAACCTTCCCTCTTATTTCGTCATCCTCACTTCCCCCTTCCCTTGGCTTCCCTTTTATCCTGTGGCTATTTCCTATAACCACATTACCGTATCGTTCGATCTGAATGTCGCACAAAGCGTTGATGCAGAGAAAATAAGAAATAGTTCGCCACAGCTTTACTGTAATAGGGGGGGGCAACCAGAATGGAAACCAAAGGGAAAGTTATACAAAGTGCAAAGTCTTGTTAGGGTACTTACAGAATCCGTAGTCTTTTTAAGCCTTCGAAGTCCCCTCGTCGAATGAGGCTGATATTATTGCCTTGGAGGTCTCTAAAAAGTAAATAAATAAATAAAAATAGAGAATGAATATTAGCAAATCATTCGCTCAAAAAAAATATGACAGGTAAATGAACCAATATCGAGAGGAATAGTTAAGAGTGGAGAAGTGTTAACAGGTCCGAAAGAAGGTCAAGAAACTCGGATGACATTACGATCGAAAACTAAAGCTGTGCAATAAATCTCAATTCCGTCCTGTCATACATGCAACTATTCAATTTGCTGTATCCTTCAAATTGAATCATGAGTTGAGGAAGAAAAAAAATTGAAACTTCCTCGAGGCATATCCGAAAAAAATTTTGAAATTATCAGTAAGCTGTAAGTTAAAGGAGGATCAGTTTTAAAATTATCGGTCTCTATCAAAATTCATTCGGCAATAAAATGTAGTTTTAATCTTAATTAATAATACATATCATCGGTTATGTCCATCACAAAAGCAATTGAAACTCGCTTTTACGGCCACATCAGAGTTGGATTTTATCAATTAATCAACACGACCAAAGAATTACAAGAATTCTATCAAAATTGAATCAGATTAACGATTACAAAATTCTTGCGTCGCGTAAACGTAAACAAATTAAAAATAAATTACATCATATTTTAAATTCTTTATTCGACCTTTGTTGACAACCGATGGTCTTGTTTGTTTTCAACAAGACTTGTCCGGTCCCTTATATAACGCAAGAGTAACTCCCCTAATCACTACTGTCCGGTTTCCTCTCATTGAAATACAGTAACGAGAAAAGACCCACTATTTTATTTCCAGGTACCGTCAATCAGCTGACAAGTTTAACAAGGGCCACGCCCTTTTCCCCTCCCTTCAAGTGAGCAACTATTCCTTTAATAACCCAGTAATGTTTTTTACATTTATTTTAAAACCAATACTTTTCCCTCTTCCGTGGTATTGATATCTTGTTCGATTTAATCAATTCCTTACCCAACCTACACGAAAACGCACGATTTTTGGTCAACTTGGGTCACAACTCGGCAGGAAGTCTCGGCTAAACCTATACCTTGAGGGTTATCTTGGTCTGAGTTCTCGCAGTTGGAAAAAATGTTTTTAATAACGAAAACTAACAAACGCAGCTAACAAAACTAATCAAAAGGAATTGTTGTAAACAAAAGAAATAAATGAAAAATTTATTAAATATTTTCAAGGTTTGAATCAAACCGATATTTCAAATGAAATTTATATTTAATTTAAAGGAATTCTTAGCGAATAATGAAAACATGGGAGACGAGGCAAATTTTAAATATTTCATCCAATATTGCTAAAACAAATAAGGAAGAGTAGGTTCTTACGTTCCTACGATATTAAAAGGTCTAATCTCTTATTATTTTACAAAAGACTTAAGAAATAGGAAATTGAAGTTTTGTCATCTGATAGTTTAATTAAAATCTGTCTCCTTAAAGAGTAAGGCACTGACTGAATGTAATATAAGCGAGCTCCTGTGTAAGACAAAGCGAAACTCAATATAAGCCTAACATGTTACATTACCATAACACCTCCTTGCATGCTAAAGCATCTGCTTCAAAACTGCATTCATATCAACACAATTTCATAGCATTTGCTTGTCTTGTCTTTATATCCAACAGAGCTTTACTTCATACTTGGCTACTAGACATAAAAGTGCTATTTCTACTTCACTGTTGGCGTAACGTAGATGAAAATCAAAAAGAAAAATATCGTGAATTTTTTCTTGTTGTTTGGAAATTCGTATATGGTACCAGAATTGGGAATAAGGAAATTTGAAAGGCTTATTTTGCAAACATATCGGAAGAATTTGAATAATTTGTTCTAGTTATTTATCACACAATGGTATGTTGGAACCAATTTCCTTCAAAATTACCAAATAAAGTTAAAAGATAAGATCAGAATTCTTCGGTGAATAGGACAAACATAAAACAAAAAAACTAAAGGGAAAAAAATTCCTTAGAAAAAAATTAAAACCAGAAACTAAATAAAATAA
Organism: Stenotaenia linearis; assembly: GCA_034700445.1. NCBI lineage: Eukaryota > Metazoa > Arthropoda > Chilopoda > Geophilomorpha > Geophilidae > Stenotaenia > Stenotaenia linearis. The sequence continues at coordinate 59,823 of JAQIXT010000131.1, forward strand.
AAATAAATAAAAAAAATTGCTAGAAAAAGTTAATTGCTATTATTTTTTTTCTACCATAATTTTTCTTTACGCAACAGGATTTGACCACGGTCTGAGAACACGAAAAATACTCTTGAAATTACATCTAGTTCCTTAACGACAAGTATAAATTGTTAGCGCGTGCTCAAAAGAAAAATAATTTATATACTGTAGTTTGAAACTAAAGTAAATGTCCTACGTTGAATGAACTAAGCATTTTATCAATCACCTCTTCATTCAGAAGTACCATTTGAAGTTTCGTTGTAGCAAACAATAATTGAATTGTTTAAATTTACAGTGTCGTAATGTAATTATAGTTCAATTACGTATCGTGGATTAAAACAAACTGATTTTAATTTGCTTCAACTGAACTTTAATTGATATTTTTTTGTACTACTTGATGAATAAAATCACTTTCATGATTTCTCAGGGCCTCAAAGTTCAGAGTCCCGTGTTGTTCGCTCCCCCAGTAGTTGCTAATCTCAGCATCAACAGATCATGAAATATTCGAGGGGTGAGCAACAGTTTGATGGCAAACAACAACATATAAATTTCGGTTTCTACTCTTATTAGAACATGCCTCGCTCAATCTCAGCCTGTCAATTTACCTGGAATCCTTTCAAAAAAACTTTAGGGTTAAATTATAAAAAAATTTCTACTTAGACCTAAATTCACCTGGGAAGTTTGCCTTTCCTGTCATGATTGTCTAACCTTTAGCCTCTGTGTTTGAAGATGCTATCACCCTATCAAAAATTCCTCTAAAAAGGTTTAAGAAATTATAAAAAAGAAGAGTACATAAAATGGAACAAAGAATTTAAATTACTACCACTATCATAACAGCAAACCACAACAAGAAAATCAGCCATAGCAGGTGCAATGAACCAAACAAATTCTAAGAAAACAGCCTTCTTTTAGGATGTTTTTCTCAAGAAAGTCTTCTGAATCAATGTCTATAGACAGAAAGAACGGAGTTACTTAGTCGCCATTTTAAAAAAATAAAAATCAAATTAAAAAAATATAAACAGAAAAGGCACTGTTGCTGTACTTCAAAACCCGACCCAATTCAGCGTAAACCTTTAATCAATAAAAAAAAATAAAAAGGGAAAAGACGGGGAGAGAAAGAAAAAGGTGAGAGCAGTGGGAAAGAAGAATAGCGAGAACTCACAGTCTTTCTATGTTCCTCGGAAGCCCGTGCGGCACGGACGCCAAACCTCGGTGACTGCAATCGAGGGTGAGACCGGAGCACGAGCACTCGGATGGGCAGTGCAGCTGGGCGGCCCAGCTTGTGGCCGAAACGGCCAGGAGCAAGGCACCGACGACGACGAGGCTGCTCCGCCTCATCATCACAACGGCCACTTCACTGCAGCACAAAATATTAGCACAAAACTGTATCCAGTAATCAATTGGTCGGAATTTCCTCGTGCTGAGTCTAGTTTTAGTCCATCTTGGTTGACCCAACACCAGGTGTACAGCGGAGCCAAAGAAACAAGTAGAAGGTGGAGTCAGTCGTATCGACTTGTGCAAGTTGTCTGCTCCCGCTCTGTCCTCACTCGCAGCTGCTGCTCACTCACATCCCCATTCAATGCCGAGCAACGGTCGAGTCTAACTTGAGGGTCTGCAGGGTAGGAAATAAGCGCCGCCCGCGGTAATCACGTGCCTAGCCTCGGGGAATCTCGATGGAAACAGCAATACAAAAACGCACCCTAAACATTCGCTTAACACACCTGCAATAATAACATAAAATATTCATATTTTTTTCCGAGTTCACATTTACGATTCATTTTTTGTTTTAATTTTAGTTTTGTCTGTTTTTTAATTTGTTTTTAATTTACTTTGATTTCGATTTATTTTTTTGTGACATCTCACCTGATCCTTTGTTCTTACCATTAAAACAACATCAATTTTCCACGAACCAAAACGTAAACCTACCAGAGAGAATATCCTCTCCCACTTCCTGAGAAGATTGATGTACTAATGACTACTCCCCCCGTTGGTTGGGGATAGATTTAGAGGGGAAGAGGAAATTTAAACTTTTCGCAAGGTTTTATTTCATTCTTCTTTTCACAAGTGCAGAATTTTAAAAAAAAAAAAATCATCAATAACGTTTCAACTGCTACTACTTTTTTTTAATCCTCTTAAATGACCTTACAACATTTGATTTATTCAGTAGACGAATAAATTAAAATAAATTTGATACTTTCCTAGAAAAATGAAGAAATGACTATTTTTTATTTTTGTTTGTGTGTTGTGCAATATTGCATCCTAATTACAATCGTCTATTTAATAACGCTATTGTATTATGACCTTCATTTTTAAAGACTCTTGTTTTGCGAGGAATTTTTTCCACGGTGGTGGGTAAAAGTTTTTTAAGTAATGTGCAAGCAGGTAATGCAAAAAAACAAGGGGAAAAAGGTTTTACACACCAGATGTCGACGTATGTCACATGAAGGATTTGGATCATGTATGTCTGTTGTGAGTTGTTCATACCACATTCTGTTCACATCTTCAAGTTGAATTTGAGTGCACTGCTGCTACCACCAGTGTACAACACCTGGGGAAGAAGGAAAAGTGAAGAGAATGTTTATCTCGACGCAAGGACACGCACTTCTCACGTGGATTAACGACTCAAAACACACATTTATTCAATAACTGTCATATTAAGAAGGGAAAAAAATGCTAAACTGGATTTTTAGTGCATATTATATTTATACACAAACGTCTGCTTGAGCATTTCAAGTTTTATCTAACAGAAACAGCCATAAAAATGCAAGTACATGTTTTCAAGAAACTTTTTTTTTCTTTTTTTTCTTTGCAAAATTCTGTGAAATTCCAGACATTTTACAATAACAAGAATATTGTACTTTTTTTAAACTACTATTTTTTAAAAATCTCAAACTTTTTAATAAAAAGAATTAAATTTGTAAAATATTCTTTAAACTTTGTAATCATTTCTTCATCTATTTAATATTACTTTTTCACTTTCTAATTTAATAATAGATTGGATCCCCAATACCTCAGGCCCTAATATTTTGTAGAAGCAAACACTTAGCTACTGCTCTCAAGTAATTGAGTTTTTCCCCAAATTCAAAGAAAATTCATTGTGTAGGAAACATTCAAAAGAGTGTGAATCTGTGCATTACTTGACAGTGGTGTAGGGAAAACAAATTTTCAAAGAACACAATTATAAATAATAAATAGGTGTGAATACTCGTGAATGTCGCCTTACAAATTTAATATTCACATCATGAAGGTGATTATTTAGGTGCAGCTTATTCTTGTGTTCACTCTAATCCATCTTTTGTGTTGGAGCCAGCAGGCGCCATTGTGGAGAGGGGGCGGGCATCACGGAGTGACATATGGACTATCCCAACATGCCCCTTTGTGAAATTTCATCGTGCTCTGCTTTTATCTCGTTTTGACTGATGCGTAAAATCACCACATTATCCTTCTTCAGGGCGATAATTTGTATGGTTAAGGTGTAATTTTTGTCGAATTAAAATGATAGGGAGAAAGGAAAAAATAAAACCACACAAAGAAATTAGAGTTGATGGAATTAAATTACATTATTCGTGCGTGGCTCATGCAAAAATGTAATTAAAATGACGCGGTGATCCAAAAGAGTATTTTTAAATCGTGAGTATTTTTTATTAACTTTTATATTAACTGTTGGTTTGTTTGTTTGTTTATTTTCGTAAATAATAAAGTATCAAGAGATTACTTTTTGTAAAACCAAATTTTCTTTTTTTACTATCAAAATAAATAGTTTATTAAATTGTTGTTATTGATTTTACAAATTCAGTTTTACTTTTTAAAATATGATTATACCACGGTAATTTAAACATAATAGGCTTATATATTTAACACATTGTTGTCTGAATTTAAAATTTGAAACAATTGCTAATCTGACTCGCTTCCGAACATAATAAAATGCCAAAAAGATTATTAAAATAACGGTATATAAATAAAACAGGCTTCTCTTGTGAAACTTCTCTTTTCCTATGTAATGAGTTATGTAGTGAAGCTTGAATATGTCATATGATGCGTGTTTAGTCTTGTGGCTAAAAGATATCACCATTCAATTGCATTGCCGCATTAAAGTTGAAAATCTTGACGTAAAAGCTCACAAATAAATGAAGTTATAAACCAGAGCTATATTTATCACAGTAGTAAAAAATGTGCAAGTCTTTTTTAGCAATTGTTATTTAACTAATAGGAAGAATAATGGCCAATTTTGAATACAGGTAATTTTGATTTAAGATATTCTTAGCAGCACATCTGTAAACACCAGTTCGTCTAATCATGAACCATCTTCTTTGAGGTATACTTTTAATCCATTGCCAATCTGTGCCCTCTTGTCTTTGGAGTGATACTTCAGGCGACGGTTTACCATTAGCATTGCAATATAATCTCAAATTGGAAGTTTGTCTCTTATAAATAGAGCCAAATGGAAACAGCATTACTCTTTTAGTTGGATCTAATTCAGAAGCAAATAACATTTTATGTCTTAAGTTAAGATATTAAGTTTTCTTTGTAACTCACATTTCAATTTTAATGCAATTTCTGGCCCTTGGTTATTGATAGTGCACTTTACGTATGCTTCTGCTTCTTTATTTTGTGTGGGCAGTTTACTTACTGACAGTGAAATTGAGCTATAAATTTGATACGTGTTTTCGGATAAAGGTGAAAATTTTGTTTTTGGGAACGTTTCAGGTCTATTATTAATCCACCAAGTGATTTTCTCATTTTTGTTTTTCAAATTTGCTTCACAACGAAGAGTTGCCACTTTCTGCTCATTGCTCTTATCAAAGTCTATAAGAATTCGTTCTCCGTTTACTCTTTTTTTCCCTTCATATGTCAAAATCAAAGAAGTTGGAGGATCTTTTTGAATCAATTTTTCTTATTTGACAATTATTTACTAGAAAATTAATTTAACGTTTACTTACGTAAAATTGTAACTTTGGCGAGTCTTGATCTTGCGATTTTTTCATGCGAAAATGTAGCGCTGCAAACCCAGTTGCCGTCATCTACTTCATATATGGCTTTCTTGAAGTAAATGTGACAGACGCCATTTTCATAATTTTTCAAAATGGAAATTCTTCCAGCTTTTGCTGACCAATTTTCTCCATTTCGAGTCCAATTACAATTGTGAATTGGGGCGTTCAGTATGCAATTCAGCTTGAATGAAGTGTTGGCGATAACTTTTGTATCTCTTGGTTCAATTATAAATCCTCTTGCTCTCCCTTCTCGGAGATCTGGTTGTACCTCGCCGACGCCAAATTGTACAACACTAGACACTTGATTAACATCCAAATTAAAAAAGAAACAAGTAATAAATAATGACACTTTCTGGATCATAACTACCAGTTTTGGGACGTTCCATTTCGATGAGAACTAGCGGTGAAATGGCTTTTCTTTCAGACAACTTATTACTCGTTAAGCACCTGTACATGCCTGGGGATTGAATAAAAATGGCAAATTGTAATGCATGTTTAAAAATAGATTTCCACTGATTGTATTCATCTTTCATTTCCCATTGTACGTTGGGTAATGGAATTCCTTTCGTCATGCACATAAAAGGCAAAATTTGATTTTCCTCCATTTTAAAAATTTCATTTTCTTCTGAATCTTTTAACTCGCACCCACTTTGAATCCGAGCGACGGATGGTGCATAGGGTGCCACTACATTATTAAATGAATTCAGTTTTTCCATCTTTTTTATAAAAAAAAACATGAAAATAACTCATACCTGTAAAATTAGCAGAAACTATCTTTACGCCAAAATATGATGGATGAAATGCAATGCAGGATATTTGAATTGGATAAATATTCGATGGTGGATGTGAAATTTGAAGAGATGATACGGTCATAAATGTTGATGGTCGAATATCAGAGTACGCGTCCTCGCTTTTAGGTACAATTCCTTCCCCATTTAATCGCCACACCAAAATTGAAGGAGGATAAGCCATTTGTGAAACACATTTCAAATTGATTATAACTTCCAAATTAGGATCAAGATAAATCGTAGTATTTGGAGTAATTAGAAAATCTGTACCTTTGAAATATAATTTAGGTCCCAGCGGTTCAACTACAGCAATACATTTAAACAATAAATCTATTAATTAATCCGTAAATAC
>JAQIXT010000132.1:0-65640 GCA_034700445.1 Stenotaenia linearis
TAAATCAATAAACTCGTTGCAATCCGATATAAATCCATCAAAAGCAGAAGTAGATCCAGTAAAATCTGTACTAAATCCATTAAAATCTGAAGCTAATCCATCAAAACCCAAGAAATTCCATCAAAATTCATAAAATATGAATTAAATCCATTAAACTCCATCACATACAAAGTAATTCCATCAAAACCCATTAAATATAATGTATAAACCATCAAAATCCACTAAAATCCAAAACAAATCCATCAAAATCAAATTCTCCTGAAATTGAAATTTCATTAATTACAAAAAATGTATAAAATTTCTTTCATTTCACCCGAACCAAACCGAATTCCAAGCCACACCTAACACTCCACATCAAAACCGGAAGTCCCCACACTTTCCCCAATATTTATTCATCTCCACCGTTCCTCCATTAAAAAATTCCCTGCATTTTAATTCGTCATAAAAAGATATGGAACAATGCTTTTACATTTGCACTCTCTTCCCAACCGTCGACAATATTGGAAATTGGAAATGTTTGACTCGGCATCCATTATCACGAGTGAAGATATTTCAACATCCAGAACAGAGTGCGATCGATTGCACTCATGCTGAGATAATGTTCGATAGCATGAAATAGTAATGGGCAAAGGAAGAAAAAGGGGGCGTCGAACAAGTACAAATTGCGTATAGGCCAGCTGCATCTCTACTTTATATCGTGTTAAGACAAACATGGCTGCAGGTGCCTTACAGAGAAGCGAGGGAAGAAAAATTCCAAAAATCTTTCAGAGGTTTTAGTGCAACAGGTGAAAACTTAAGATTGACTCGCGAGATGAAAGTATAAAATAGGATTTACGCGATCAAGTGTAAGAGGTTTCGTATTAAACTCCGGTTTAAAAGGTATGGAGGAAATGATTTCAGAGTGCAACCGATCGATAAATTAACTCGTGTAAACAGAGATCCATACACCTTGTGCGAGTGGGATTAAAATTAAAACCGTTCAATTTTTTTCAAAATCCATTTCCGCTTTAAACCGTTCAACTCTCCCCGCTGCACACAGCAGGATGTTGCAATTACCTAATCAATTTTGAAATCAAAGATTGACCGCTTTCTTTGAAACGGAAATAAATCCAGCCGAGCGGCACTCGAATGTTGCGGTGACCGAAATTTGCTCGTTCTGATCATTTTTGGGAGATTCTAAAACGAGTTTTCGCATTGTGGAGCGATTCGGAGCGCGCCGAAACAGCACTTCCGGTTTGATTAAGAGTTTGAAAATTTCAGGAATTGGAAATTGGGATAGATAGCAAGAGTTTTCGATGTCAACAAATTTCTGATTAAACCGGAAGAGCCGTTTTTCTGCACTCGATTTTCTCACTTTGCTAAAGTTCTGCAATATTTTTCGCGTCGTGCGGGAAGTTGAAGCGCGCTGAAACGCCACTTCCGGTTTGATTACGAGGCTTAAACTTTCAGGATTTAGAGAGTGGGAGGTATACTTAAAGGTCACGAAGTCGCAAACCTCTGGTGAAATCGGAAGTGCCATTTTTTCGCCCTTCAAACCGCCATCTTGTTTGTAAAATAATAAAATAAAATTAGAAAAAAATTCACAGCTTAGTTTAAATATAATTCAATACTTCAAAACTCATGTTACATTTACTATGATAAATTAAACAAAAGAAATTGGTTGCTTGGAACACGCATTCGTTGAGATCAAACAGAAAAAAAGAACAAAACAAACTAATATCAAATGTATTGTAGTGGAAATAAACCCAATACCATAATCAATAACAACCTAATATGAGATTCTCAGACAATTCATGCTTCTTCGAAAAAAATAAAGTAAAAACAGACAATTCGATTTCATACTTAAACTTCGTCTGAAAACAATCTTTTTTCACAAATGTGATTCACATTTAATCAAAAGACAATCCCCAAATTTTTGCTTATCCTCCTCTCATTTAAATGAATACTGAATAAAATTTAAATATAAAAGGCAGCTTACCTGCATTTCTAACAAAAATATTATTACATTATTGTAAAAATGAAAATTTTTAATGCTCAATAATAAAGAAAAGATATATTGTTATTTGAATTTGCAGCTTCATAATAAAGTCAGACATGTTCAGTGATCTGTCTAACCCCACCATGAAACAGCAATTTCTTCATTTTTCAATAGAGAATTCAAAATTTCAACATTATAAACATTCCATTTCAAAATTAAATTAGAAATTTCACTCTACATTTGTTCTTAACTTTTTAAATAAAACAATTCCACACTTTCAACCCAATTACGCAGAGTAATTTTTGAAAAATAGTTTTCCACCTAATATCCAACTCAATAAATTAATTAAAACTCAATTTATCCTCCTTTTAGAATTTTTAAGCTTCTTACTACATCTCCATTCTTAATGAACTATCGAGACGACATTAATGCTGCAATCTTCATTAGGAATTGCAACTAAACTTCCCAAAGACGAAAAAAATTGTCAATTACCATTAGTCGCGAAAAGAATTGTCAAACATTGAAATTGCACAGAAGTGTCCTATAAAAACTGCCTGTGGTCAGGTGGACAGACACTCGTTAGTGATTGTTGCTGCACCCAGACACCAAACAAGCAACTTCACTTAGTTTGGCTCTACAATTTTTTCCCTTCAAAATACACCAGAAAAACAAATAAAAAGACAAAAGTAAATTTTTTCATTTTTATCCTTCTCCTTAGTTTTACTTCTAGTTAGATGAAGCAAAAAGAAAATCTCTTCTATGAAATAGGTTTTTTTTAAGGAGGAAAAAAAATTATAACAACTATTTTTCAGTCTGCTTTTAACTTGAAACAAATATAAAAAAGAAAACTATAAATTTTCGAAGATAAAGAAAAAGTTTGCACACTATTTTTTTTTTGTCTTTGCTAACTTCGTTTTGTCTCTTTTGAAATAATAGGCCTAAAGTTCATTACTTAAAAAATTAAAAAAATTTTCAGTTTATCATTTAAGAGTTTAAAAAAAGTGAAATTAATAAATTAATTAGTCTTTTCTCGTAAAAATCTCGCATGAAAGTGAAATTTGTTCAAATTATTTGACGGGTTTCATCTGACAGAGAAAAATTATTCTTTAATTAAACCTTTGGTTACAAGTATAAAATTAGTAATGTTGATAATTAAATTACCCAACGTGCGAGCATTCTTTATAAACAACCTTTAGTTATTATCGAGTTTAATGGACCACCGGTTACCATTTAATTGATTTTTAAAGTTAATTGTATAAATTTATTTCGATCCATAAACCGGTGACGTTGGACTTTATATTAAAATAAAATCTCCTAAGTCTATATTAGAATATGCCAATCTTACCCGCCATTTGATATTCAAATTCAACCTGAATCTGTATTAGCGGTAGGTAGGAAGCTTACCTGCTTTACACCTCCCACATTCCCTATGCAAACTAGGTTTGAATCGAATACGTGGCACGTCATTCGGTTTATTCGCCGAACGAAGTAAAAATCTAAAATTTGCTCATCAAACGAGGTCAAAATCATCACAGTAAATTGAATTATTACAAAACTAATGTTTGTTTATATACATTAAATTTGGTTATGCGAATATTAAATATGCATGTCGAAATGGAAATACACTGTGTAGTGTAATTCTGGCGTGTTTACTGTTGAATTTCTATATTTAGTGAAGTTAAACAAAACTTTAGAGTTTGCAATGAAAAAATGTTTTCAATATTCAATTCAATAATTTATAGTGTAAATTTTAGAAATTTAAGTGAATATATAAATTTTCTATAATTTAAAATGAAATTTATTAACAGAATTAATCCCAATATTCAACAACTGCTCTGTTATTGATAAACCTCAACTGCAATTCAAACTATTGAATTGCAAATCACATTTAATGGTTCAACTCATTATTTATTGTTCCTGCAATAAGAGTGCAACTTGAGTAACAAAAAAGATTTTTATCGAACCAGTAAAGACTACTTGCATTTTCAACTTTTTTCTTTACAATCCGAAAAACCCAAGCCTTATAAATATAAATTCCAAGCCTGCAAACCCCAAACACTTCATACCCAAATCCCTTGATTCAATTTTTTCTCGAAATTTTCAATTTCCCTCCTCCACTTATTAAAAAAAATTTAATATTCCAAACTTGAAGTTCGAAAATTAAAAAAAAAAGTAAAATTCATTAAGTTTCAACCACAATTTGTTGATATTTTACATTACAACATCATAAGCACACCTGCATCACCTCGCATGCATAATTTAGCACCCACCTAATCAAACATTCACCGCTAACAAAATAACTTAGAGCCAAGTGTCCACTAAACACACTTGTTTCACCTAAACCAAACAAACCCCCATCCAGATTGGATTTCCTTATCACATTACAAGCTTCTCCTACTTATATTCAACTATACCAAAGGGGGATATTCCTCCTATCTATGATTCCTACTCTCAAACTAACAATCATTTTGATTCCAGACCCCAGCTCACTCTGGGGCAAACCTCACAATAGCATTAAAACCTCGAAAACGAGTCGAATGGCACACACAATCTTCTGTACACTGTAAAAATCAATGGCGCTTCTTTCTTTTTCCTCTTTCCTCTTCTACTCAAACACATAAGAGAAAACTGCTCACTTTAGCGAATTCTTTGCTTCGCTCCTCGAGCTAGAAACGAGGGGATTCATTAGCTCTTCTTTGTTCTTCTACTCTAAGGTCAATATCTTTTAAATTATGCCATCAATTGATGTTAATGGACACACCATTCTCGTCTAATCATTTCGTCCAAAACAAGCAACAAGAAAAAATTGCAAATATTAAACTAGAAAAGATTACAGCGAGGGAAATAAAAGAAGTATAAATTGTCAGATAATTTCTAATGCCAACAGTAATGTCAACCAAGGTTATTCCAATAGCATTTTGTGGTCTTTTGGCACAGACAATGAAGGAGGCAGCAACATTGAAATACGACAACCGTACACCTATTTAATTGACCACGGGGAATACTCCCACTGGGCAACACAATGCCAGTAATTGGCTGAAATATAGATGTTATAAAGCAGGTCTGAAGCAAACAAAGATGTACGAAATGTGCTTCTTAAAGCTCTTTTCCTTCCTTTTTTTTTGTTTGTTTGCTTTTTTCATTTTCCAATCAATGGAGTCGTAAAAAGATCATCTGCCCTGATTGTATGAGATTCAAAAGTACTTACGCTTATATTTATGATGATTAATCCATAATTAGGGCCTATTTTTGGAACAAATGTAATTGAAAATCTCGAATCAATCATCCGCAATGGGAATTCCATCAAAAGACCGACGAATGTCGCGGAAAATGACGTGATGAATTTCGTTTACCTGAAAATAAAAAAAAGAAAAACTCACTTTAAAAAACAAAACAGAAGCGCTCTAACTAAAACAATTCTCCTCTCTTAAATATAAACAGAAAGTGACCGTAAATAATTAATAGAAACTTTTCTCAAATGGGAAAACGAGAAAAGCAGCAAATTTGAAATTGAAATGTCTTTATTAAGAATTGATAAGTGCCCGCATATTCCTCGTTTCGCATTAAATAAATTCTCAACTTTATTGCATGGATTTGCAATCGTCGTACAAAATAATCAGATTACTTCACCGCCAAACAAACGTGCCAGATTCACTAGTCACGCTTAACGACACACATGAAATTATCGACACAGACAAAGCACCTGATCGAGCTGACAAAAGTGGTCATGCTCATATTCGACACTCGCTTAAAATAAACTAAAACTGCAACTTTGGCATTGAAAAGCAATAAACCCCAGTCGAAACTGTCACAGATATATCGAATTTCGGTCTTAGCCTTACAGTTTAATGTTCACATCCTGATTGCACATGACGGCATGTGCATAAAGCCTGCAAAGCGGCCTTGCATAGCCAATGAAGATTATCTTGAATTATTAGTTGCATCCGACCAGCTGCAGCATAAGCGTCTCTTTCACACAGACAAAGCTCAAACATTTTTCTTCCTTTCATTGATTTTCCATATCCATCTCCCGCATTAAGATGTCTTCATTTATTAAGACTAACACGTTCAACCACGACCGAAATTCCCATCGTTGCCATTGCAACTCGCCCTTCATAAACCAATATGGATTTTTCCTCTATGGAAACTAAATTGGCATCCACTGGACCTCGCTATTAAATATTAACGCCGCCGTGAGTTAAGTTTGTGGTAAAAAACTCCATGCATGAGGTAAATGATTAATTTTTACTCTCTTTTCATGAAAACTATCAACGAATACAATGAAGGAGTATTAACTTGTGGTTTCGGATTATAGCTTGCGGATAATTGCGACTTGTTTACGTGTATTTGAGTTTTCGATCGATTTTTCGCTTCATTTCTTATGTATTCTATTCTATGTTTTCGAGTTTTTCAATTTTTTAGCGGTGTGAAAGATAAAAATATAATCTAATAGGTAATCTATCGTTCAAACATACATTTCTTTTTAAACAATTCCTCAGTTTTCCCATCATTCAAATTTAATTTCAATTTACCAGATGTGATGTCGCTTTAGATCTCACGGAAACAAGAGAAATCCGAAAAATAATTACAACTTCGCACTTAAAATTGAATTTTTAATTTAATTGATTTCAAACTTATCAAAAAAGAAAGAATTCAAGATGTGTGCAATTTTAGGTCGTTGACACTAAAACAGTTGCATAAATTCAGTCGCAGCTTTGATTACTGCAGTTGAAATTCACTTTGCCTCTTTATCTTTGACTTTACCATTGGAATAAATCACATTTGGGTTTAAAAAAGAAACGAGGGGCCACAAAGGAAGAGCTGAGTTGGCGAGAAATCTCTGTCAGAAGCACACTCCTTTTTTGGACATGTATCCAACCCACTCTTCACTAAAATGGAACCCATCTGTCTTAACGGCCTGGCCAATTTCCTATCGAGACAAGCAACTGCTAGATAAAGCCTTAGGTGATGATGGGCCAGTGTGACTTGCCAAAGAAATTATGGTTCTGGATGACCGATGCAATGAATGCCTTGTGAACTCGCCTGTTTTCTCGCAGGGTTGGCTTCGCTGCCATTCACCGCCAACAATTCGCTTTGAAAAGACCGTTTTGGGAATTTTTTTTTCTTCAAAGAAAATTGTTGAATTTGTAATTTTCTCATGAAATTGATTGGGAAAATATTTTCTCGAGAAAAACGAATCGATAATTTCGTGCTAATAAAAAAAAAGGAATGTTAAGCTTAGTGCAATTTTTGGGTATTTTCTTCGAATCGTCTCTAATCTCGGTGATCGAGCTGCAAATTCCCTCAAAACGAAGTACATTTAAGCAATAATCAATGAAGTGTAAGTACACATCATAAATTTAGTTAATGCCTCTAAATAAAAGTCTCCTTGGAGAAAGTTTCAGCTGAAATTAGTTTGAGAGAAATGAAAAAGAAGAAATTTAATATAAATGTCAAATAAAAAGTTCAGAGGGGGAAAAATAATAACAAAAGAGTATACTGCAACGTATTATTACTGAATAAAATAATGTGCCCTTGCTAAAGTCACATAAAATACATAAAAAAAGCAGCAAATCTCTTCATCCTTTGGATCCCGGGGGAAGAAACACAAAGTTCACTCATTCATTTTCGTGATGTATTACAAATTCACCTCAATACGCATGTCAGAATTGATTTTTTCGTCCCTCCATCGCAGAACACCAACCCTGCATTTCTTATTCGCCCAAAGCAAACAACAGTCACAAGTTATCAGAATCAAAGTTCCATTTTTCCCCTTCAAAACGTGGATCTTTAATGCAATTCAGAAGTCGGACCCTTCTGGGAGATGAGAGGATATGTGTTGCACAAGATGCTGCGAGATGTTCGCCACGAAAATAAAAATAAAAACAAATTCGGTTCCATGACTTGCAGAAATTAGATAGTGAAATAACAAGCGCCATAAATTCCACTCAAAAATAAATAAAAAGCAAACCAAATTTTACAGATAAAATGTGGATTATGTGTGTGGAGGCTAGATTAATACACGAGACAGGTAATAAATTCAAAGCGGGTCCTGACAGATTACACTCGGCATGAATCATTTTATTCGAGACACCGTTATTCACTCAGAGAAAATACCCATACACCTGAATAATTCATCAGCCAGGAAAGATGTACAAATTATTTAGCTCGTAAATAATTCCCACAGAGTGGACAAACCCTCCTTTAACGCCGATTATTGACCCGAAATGAGATTTTGCAATTAGAGCGAACGGACAAAACAATCGACACATCGGATTCGCTCTCGATGGTCAACCACCGTAAACGTTCTTTTGGAAAATTGGAAAAGCAGACCTTAACTTTCCTTCTTTCTCCATTCTGCCTCGTATCGATCCGCCATGCGTGTTGTCATAGTGGGTTGGAATTTAAAGGTGACACACAACATAAATGGAATGCAGGAAAACAAACCGCCAGAATCTTACAAGTTTAAAGTTTAAGAAAAAAAATAACAAATTATGGATTAACAATTCGATTCATAAGTTGTTGTAAGTGACCAGCTGGCTACTTTGGGGTTTGCAATTGGACAAAAGACCAACCCTCCTTTCCTCAATCTTCACACTGGCCATTCATCGACTGCCTTTAGCTATGGCGCAGAGGTGGGGCAAAGCAGCACATTTACTCGGGCGAGTTGGCAACTCTATTACATGGCCTTGGTCAATTTACAATATATTCCAGCTGCAACCAACTGCTCGGCCATGGAAATCCCTCCAGGACCTAATTCCACAGCGCCCAGAATTATGCATCAACGCATGCCGAAAAATATCACGTACCGATAAGCATTCGGCTTTCAAATCCATTCGCCGCTAATAATTTCCTCTCCCATTCAATTCCTGATCAAAAGAAAATTGCATGCTTCTCGCGTTGAATTCTATTTCAAGTATTTTTTTTTTAAAGTTATTTTTAATTAAAAGTTATTCTTAGTTGAATTAAACGAAATTGATATTGGAAATTAATTGCCTTTTAGAACAACCCCATAGGGCCTCCGGTTTAAAAAAAATTGAAATTTTAGAGATGCTTTCCTGCCTGGCACATCAAAATCAAATTCCCAGTTGGAGTGTGCTGTATCTCTACATCCGGTTTGGTTGGAAATTTGAAATTTTGAGGGGACCAACTAGGCATCAAGATGTTTACGTTCCCAAAATTCCAAACCTCTATCTCAACCGGAAATCACATGAAAACCCGCTCCAAATTTCTCAATAAATAAGAAATTCTATTTGAAGCGGGTTGTAATACTACATTCGGTTTGGATTACGAGTTTGACATCTTAAGGACAGTAACTACAGACCGAAATATACACAAACTAAAAATCTCAAGATTCTAACCAAACAGGAAGTTTCTTTAAAAACCCGTTCCAAATTGATGCAAACCAATGTCAATCTCAGAGACTTCCGATATGAATATAAATTTTAAACTTTAAGGTCACCACCATGACGTCAAAGTGTAAATGACCTTAAAATTTCAAATTCCTAACTCGACCAGAAACATCAAAACCTCCTCCAAACTTGCTCAATTCGTAAAATCCATCAATACCAAAATTCCAATAGAATTAACTTCAAATAAATTACCCCAGCAATTTAATATACAAAATCAATTTTCATCGATTCCATTACATCACTGTATAAAAGATATATGAGCTATTGTATAGGCAGCATAAGGGAACGTAAAATATGAGCCACCGCCTCGTTTCTATTACGAATTTGGAGCCGTTAGAACGTGGCAGCCCTCTACAGATTTTGCACAAGAAAAGTCCAATGTCAAGCGAGGAAGCCATGCGTGAATTTTCATCTCCATGTGTGAAGATGAAAGGAAGTGGAAGAGAAGTATCACACCACGCACCGCACGCATTTGTGCTCTTGATCTACAATGTGCCATACATCTCCACACTTTCTTTTCATAATACCGACGGATATTCGCTAAAATTTTATTCCACCTTTCCCTCAACTATTTCTTTCATTCCAATTTGAATAAAAAAGCAGAAATACGAAACAAAAATAGAAACATCGTTTTGCCACAACCCTTAAATCAAAAATTCAACACAATCGTATTTTGTTTTCACTCGGAACCATGACAACCAAGTAATTTAATTCGCTAAACACAGACTGCAGACAATTAAACTAAACGAGCCATAATTTCTTGTTGTGCAGGTGTCGTAATCTCTGAATTTGTACCTGCACTTAAAACAGTGCAAATTTCAGATTTATCCATTAATACCGTGAGCGATGTCCATTTAACGAGTTACACTTAGCTCCAATTCCATGGTTTTGACACGTAATTTACTTTTTTTTATATCTCTTTCTAAAAACAAAACAACAATTTGCCAAACTCGTGTCTTCATAACTGCGCATTCCAATTAAAAAGCCTCGTGATTTAATATTTACTAAAAATAATGAGAATTGTGTTCTCGCGGGCATGCAATCTGAGAAATACTTCCCATCATTAAGTTTTTTTCTTCCTTTTATTTCATTTTCATCTGCTAAAATTGAATTTTCCTTATTTTGGTTACGGTATTAATTACTATGGATGTGCTTATCAATTTTAAAACTTAAAAAAAGGAAAAACTTGTATTAAAACTCATTAAAACTTAACTCGGTCTGTATTTTTTCATTTAATACTCGAGAGAATGGTGTCAAAAACTCAGCTAATTTAGAATCGCATGCCAAGACCGCCTCGTAAGTATCAACTACGAGGTAAACACAAACAACTTTTGACGTGTCTTTGTCTCTCCTCCTGTCCAATTTATTAAACCATAAACACTGCCTTTACAATAAAATCATGTCTAATCTTAAGAAAAATAATAAAAAGTTGCCAACCCCGTAATGACACTTGACTGTCATGCGATGGACACGTTCTATTAGACACGGAATGCCGAGGAAAAACGACAGATGGAAAAAAATGCATTTGCTAATTACGAAACGACCCATCAGCACCATTAATTAATATTGCTTTGGAAAGTCACGAGAAGGGAGAAACACGCAGCTCGGTTATTAAGAATGCATGTCGCAAATAAAACGTCCCACCACGTCAAACATAAACATTAAAAAAATATATTCCACCCATCCATCTTCAAAACATTACTTTATGACTAGAGTCAAATATCGACTGTTAATGGGGACACGTTTTGCGTGTTCACAAATTGCCTCGCAGTGTAAACATACGAGACAACTTTCATCTCGTCGATATTATTCATTTGAACTAATTCGGATAAACAAATTTGTAAAATGCCCCTTGAATTTGTTCTAACGATAAATAAACCAGGCTTCACTGCAATGCACCGCTAGTTTTAAACGCTCTACAATTCGGAGCGGCGTTAAATGGCACTTCCGGTCGAGTTGGGAGCTTGTAATTTTAAAGACACGTGTAACTAAACGTGTAATACGTGCCCACAAAATTTCGAGATTCCAACCTAAACGGAAGTTCTATTTCTGTCAGCTCGAAACTGCACAAAAGAGAGATGTTTAGTGAGAAATTTACTGGGTTAAATAATCAAATTGTATATAAATAAAAAATGAAAGAGTGAATTAAGAGTTTGTCAACATTGTTCTTAAGTGTTTTATCAATACCCATAATTAGGAGAAAAAAGAAGACAATAGGGCGAGGTTACAAATACACCCCCGTGCCTTGTAATTAACTTTTAACTTCCCAGGAGATCAGTAATAACCGTCTCAAAGAGAAAGCAGGTCAAAATAAAATAGGTGAAGGAGAAATGTAAGTAATAACCAGTTAATTATTCAGCTACGAAAGAATTCCGGTGCCCTGGAATCTCGAAACATCAACTCACATTTGATTTTTTCCATACGATTCGCTTAAACAATCTAAATGAGATTACTATGCAGAAAGAGAAAATCCTGCAAAAATTATTTCATAACATTACACATTTTATATTCCAGTTCAATAGCAAACATTGATCACTGGGGAAAATGCACGCAAAAGGCGTTTACAACACAAATTGCGTGCCTGTTTCTCATTTGGTAAACACCTTCATCTTTCCTGCACATTTTTTTCCCATCCCATTTCCATTATTTCTGCCATCCTTGCCATCCTCGATCGATGATGAGCAAAAGGCATGGTTTGTTTGAATTTGCTACCCTTAAAGAAAATAAGATGCTCACAAAAAAGAAATTGTGAATATTTACGCATGAAACAGCAGCTGGTTACAAGAAGCAAATTGTAGAAATTCCCAAGACCCTTGTGCGAGACAAGTTTGCCTTTTTGTGAATTTTTTCCTTTTTAAAGCTTTTGGTTTGCATGAGAGAAGTAAAAATGTCACGAGTTGCTAAGATTGACAAGCAAGATATTCTAACTAGTTGAAGTAGCACTCCCTTTTGCTTTCTGCTACAAGCGCATTTACATGAGAAGAGCAAACCTCCGAGCAAGTAAGTGAATGGAAATGGGCAAGTTGTGATCGACTTGAGATGCAATGCGCGATTCCTGCCATATACTTACTTGCAAGGAAACTTTTCTCCTCCCCCTCGACCAAAAATTGCACTTGGCTTTCACGCTCTCTATGCCATAAATAAATAAAGACTTTTGCTATGACGACGCACCCTGGATTATAACAAGTTTCCACTTTAAATCTTGTGAGAGGGATTTGCCTTCAAACGTTTTTCACACTCATCTTCATTTGATCCCCTTTAAAACAGACCGCGTCAAGGTCGACGCTTTCTAGGGACCCATTCATGTATGAACATTGCGGGCATGTAGTTATTTTTTGCACAAATCTTTTGATCTTGGGGAATGAGATCATAGACCTGCCGAAGGATTATCAAATTCACGTTTTGCGTGCAAAATTCTATTTTGTTGCAATTTGGAGCGGACTGAAAAGGCACTTCCGGTTTATTAAGAGACTTTAAACTTTATGAGTTCCTTGTTCTCTACTTGAACTTGGAGCCTGTAAAATTTAAATTTCCTATCAAAACCAACGGTGGTGTCTTTGGCTGCTCCAAATTGAAGGAAATTTCAGTTTTAACAAAATCAACAGCATTTGGAGCGATCTAAAAAAGCACTTTCGATTGATTTAAAGCCTTCAAATCTTTATGAGTACTAGGTTCTCTTCTTGAGCTAGGAGCCTGTAAAATTTCAAGTTTCTAACTAAACTAGAAGTGATACTTTAAACTGCTCCAAATTGAGGAAAATTCACTTTTCACAAATTCAACTCTCTCGCAATTTGGAGCGGGCTAAGAGAGCACTTCGGATTGAGCGAGGGCTTTGAAATTTTATGAGCACTACGGTGTTCACGTGAAGTCAGAAGACTCACAATTTCAAGTCTTCAACTAATTCGAAAGAGATATCTAAGGCTGCTTCAAATTCAAAGAAATTCACGTTAACAACGCCGATTATGACACTTCCGGTTACATTAGAGACTCAACACTTCATGAGCACCACCTTTAAATAGAATGAAATCCCATTAATTTCAAACTGCGAAGAGAAATTACAAATTAGAAACAAAAATTCAATCGAAAAGATTTTAATATTCATTCGGTCGAACCAATGTGATTCGATCAAGCGATTGCAAAGCGTCGATGATTTTGTATAGATACATTGAAGGAAATAAGTAGTATGGTGTCGTGAAGAAAAAGGCAATTTAAAAGTTCAAAAAGGCCTCCACAAATCATAGCAAACTGATCGTAAGCTCAGAGAAATGGCGACAAATGAAAGAGCTGAACAGCTGCCAAAACATATATAAACCTTAGATTTCTCTTAGCTGGCTAAAAAGAAAACGAGGACTTCGATCCTTCCTCCCCTCGGCAAAATTAAGGAGGGAAACACACGAGAAAGATCTAGTATAATTCCAGCTCTTCGATTTTCTAAACTTTCCATAATTTACTCGTGTAACGACGTTACATTATTTAATTTATAAATGCAAATACGTTTGTGTGGCGGTGAAGTTTTGACGTAATTCCGAGTGGCCCAATTTTAGGTGTGATGTCAAATTTACATTTCTTTCAAGGTATAATTAAGCCACCCTTGCTCTTTTCATTAGGCAAAGTCATTTTCTTTTGCCTCCCAAGATTGGAATGTAGGAAAAGGAGGCCGCAAACATCAAGCAATATTACGCAAATGGGCGAACGTGTTGAGAATGGCAAAAATAGTGTGGGCCACGCATCGAATATGAGGCAAATCAGGCTACTCACCCCGTCCCACTTCCATCTTTAATACATTTGCTAACTTTTTCAATTTCCAACAGTAAACCATTCATTTTAAACTACACATTCGCAGCACAAGTGCCCTTTAAAGAGAGAAAATGTTGAAAACTGCAAAAACGACCGGATTTATCAATTATAAATTATTTCTGCGAGCACTTAACGAAGTTACCACTTTATAATAGCTGAAAAATTCATTTCAACTGCCGTAATGATAAATTTTCCATACATTTCTTCCGAAAATTTATTCAGTCGTAGAATACCTGGAATTCTTAATTAAAAAACAACAATTTTCAACGAAACTCGCTCTTTATGTTGTTGCTGCAAATAAAAAATTCAATTTCACGTTTTATAAAAACATCACTCTTCGCTGCAAAATAAAGAAAATAAATAAACAACATGGGAGGGGGAAAAAACGTGTAATGACCATAAAAATAATCTATTCCACTATCTTTTGTTTTTCTTCCAGTCTAACGATTTCTGAGTCCCCATGGTACAAGCAGACTAGACCTAGCACTCGTATCTTGCTTTGCAGCAAAGCAAAACAAACCTTTCTTTTGCACGTATTGTCTCGTTTCTATGCGCATAATCTACAATTTTCTTCTTCTTTACAAGACTTTGATTTGCCTTGCCATCCACTCATGTTGTTAAGGTTATAGATCTGAGTGAAATCGCCACTTATTTTTCATGACTCCCCTTTATAGCTTATGCCTCTTGTTGGCTACATTGCCACGGTTTACCAAACACTACTATCATTGCTTTTATCAACTCTAAAAGGACAAAAGTTGTCATCAAATTGTATCTCAACGTCAACTAATAAAAATTTAAGTATCCAATTCACAAACAACTTTTGTTTTCTCACGAATCAACCGCAAAGAACATCTCAAACAATTACACACAGATTAACGGGATACGATTTATTTTCACTATCTAATACCAGCACAAGTCAAGCACTGATCTCATATAATCCTGCATGCGCAGGAAACACGGGCAGAACCGAGAGCAGTTTTGTAACCGAGAAATATATTTTTTTTAAATTAAATCTTTAGCCGAATGGAGAACAGCTCAATTGCTTGTTTACAGTCGTGTCTTTCTCGATTCCTTTGGCGAGAAATCTTTGCAGTACGAGAAAAGGGAGTTGTAGCCAGTCGAATCGATCGTCTTGCCAACTGAGGAGGCTTGTCCAATAAATCCAACTTGAAATTTTAATTTAACCACTTGCAACTAATACTCGAACACCATTAAACTTCGAATACACCTGTTAATATAAAAATATGAATGATATGCAGTGAAGCCCGTGGTCATTAAATTGAAAAATTTGCATTTCCTGATAAGTTCTACACAATGAGTCATTGCAATTAACCATTTTAGCTTGAATAACGACTCGGTATCGTTCGGTTCCACGAATATTCCCAAAAGTGCAATTACTATAATTTTTCTTTTCTTTTAACGTATTAATATATACACAATGCAATAAAGAATTAATTCACATTAAATTACAACTTTCACCTGATTATCCGACACAATAAACAGCTCTTTCAATAATTACAAACATACATCAACATAGGGGCAACGACATTGAAACGCACCCAAGTAAACATTTACCCTGACACCACGAAACAAAGGAAGAATATGATGAATTATCCTTTTTGTGTTCGGGAAAGTTTTATCTTCATAAAATAAACATCCTCTAACTATAACCAAAACTAATTACAAAATCAATAATTAAAACCACAAATTTAACATTCTTAATGGGCTGATAGCCTCGAATTCACAACACTTGCATACAAATTAATCACGAATTTCACTTAGCCAGCAACCAATTTCGAATGCTCCTAACGAGCGACACCATTAAAGACCCCCTGCAAATCCCAACACCAAAGATGGCACGTGGAAACATCCATTTTTCTTCGATTATTAATGTTAGCAACAACCGATGGTCGACCGTATTTCACGCGCATCCGTGCGTGGAATTCTCAGTCACGTGACACGCACAAAAGAGGAGAATCCGCAACTCGTACACAAGAGGGAGAAAAAGAAGGGTAAAAACACATGGGAAAAGGTAGCGATTTATTTGTTTATTATACCAAGGGTCCCCCGACTTTGTGATTTGTTGTTGGAAAGGGGTCTCGCTCGCTGACGCTGAGCACGAACTGTTGTGCACGCCAAACCAAAGGCGCATCTCGAGGGACTCCCTGCAATGATGCAAAGTCCCATTGCCCTTCCCAGTGGAGAGCAGACTCCAAAATGTCTGCAGAGATTTGAACAAATAGCTGCGTTTCACTGATATCGATAAAAGTAAAAGTCAGAGTGGAACTGCCATCTCTTTTAGCCGCACGATTTATGCAGTGAAGCTCACTCCTTCAAATTAAAATTGTCCATTATGCGCTGCCTTGACTGCAACACATCTCACAGTAGTTTATTTGCCTTACAGTCTCCCGGCACATACCCATAAAATGGAGAAAAGCAAAAAAGAACGGCTCCATTTGCACAAAGGAGGGGTTGCGATTTGGAATAATCAATAAAAATTTTTCCTTGTTTTAATATCCCATCAAATTAATCCGCGTGTATTATTCATTCACAGAAAAAATATATAATCCGTTATCAAGAGCTCTTTCGACCTAAATCCGCTGTAAAAGAGGAAAGCAAATGCACTTGGAAAAGAGATAGGACCAGGTCTTACTCTCTCACACCTCTCTGAGTCTTGCTCTTCTCTCCAAAGTTAATTGCTTCGGCTCTACCAACAGCTGGCAACCTCCTTTCGGTCCTGGTTTGGTAATCAGACTGTGCTATCTGAACTCATAATCCAGAGGCAACTCTCTCGTGTCCAAAGCTGCCCTTTGGTCACTGCACTTATCTGCGAATTGAGCTTCCAAACTCAAACTAGGACTGATTAAAAGTCCGGCATCTTAGTTGAGAGAATGATAATAAAAATAGCAATAAACATGCCATAAATCTTAACAAGAGGCACAATTTTCACGTTATATCCTCGCCCTACTTTCAATTTACTTTGCTCGCTTTACTCCCACCACACATCAAATAAAACCGCCTTCGCCTAGAAAAAATGGAAGAGGGTAAAGAGAAAAAAAATAAAAGAGGAGCTAAAGTAATTCATAATTCTTATTCAGTTGAGGAGTGGCAAGCTGGTGCACATTTCATAGCTCACTATAAAATTTTTTTCCTTTCCCGTGACGACTGTCTGCATAACAGCAGTTTCGTTCAGTATCAGAATATGGAGCTGAATTCAAATTGCCGACAAACTAACTCGCGACCGGCAAGACAGACGTCTTAATCCGAGAAACAAGCACACATTCTGTCTTTGTTGTGCTCGACTAATTAAATAAGAAAGGCTGCACGCAGCAGACAACTGAATTATTGCTACATGAATTTCGCTCACTTTAAGTGACGTTTTCTTAAAATTCACAGCAAGCGATTATTATTTTTCAAAGATTGTAAAGGCAATTCGAGTTTAAAGTTTGTTTACTTCAACTTTCAACAGCAGCTGCAATGTAAACTCCATGTTTAATTTTTGAATGTTTCACTTTTCTGCATTACAACACGAAAGGTGTTTCAGTGATCCCTGCTCTTTGCACTTAATCAACTTTCAAATATCCGCGCTCGGAGTGGTTTACTGTCATTCGAGCCTGATATCGAGAAACAAGACGAAAGTGCAAAGCTTCGATGTTGGAATGTGGATTACACTAAGCTCAGTCGTTTGTACATGTTGTAGATGCAGCAGATGTTGCTTGGTGAAACCAAGTCGCGTTCGATTTTCGCCGGATAAATTGAAAAATTGAAGTTTACACCTCTTTTTTTCCTAGGACCGTCAGCTGCGTAAATTGAAAGTTTCATTTAACGCGTCTCTTTAAAACGCTTTCTTCCCTATTTTCTCCGCGCCTCGTGACCACTGAAACCATAGCCAAAGAAAATCCTTCGAGTATTAACCAGTATCGATCATTCCGCTAGCGAGTAAAGCAGCCATATTGCTTTGTGTTCCCGCAAGGAGGGTCTATAAAATCTCAATAGCAATTTCTCGGTAACGATTACACTCTGTGCCCACTGGAGTATCTTATCAAGGTGAATCGAAATGATCGTTTGATGGCTTTGGCAATATCCAAGTTGGCACTTTGCACTTAGTGGAGCGAAGGAAGAAGACTAAAGTAACTGGTTGCTTCGTCGGCTTGCAAACATTAATTATACAACCACACTTCACAACTCGACTTTAATTTGCAAGAAGTGTCGCATGATTGACCTCTTTGTCCACTTTTTACATTTTTCCTACATCAGCACCGACTAAGACTTTTTGGCTGCCATCGACCAAGTGACCCGAGTCGAACTCGCAAAGGACGAATGCGCCTTTTGAACCGATCCAAATCTTGCGTTTGGTTGATTTGCAGCGTTGTAAAATGGTGAAATCAGAAGAGCGTTAACAAGCACACTCAATGAACATCGTGAATACACGCAGTGATGCTTATTCTTGCTCAAGAAAACAAAAACCGCACACTAGAGCAATCCCCTTCTTATTATTAAGTTGGCAACGACTCTTCTTAATCCACAAGTGCAATAAACACCAAAACCCCCAACACCAATCACCATAGACCACGCAAACAACAATATCCACAAAAGATCTGTTGGCCATTTTTCCCCCAATTGCTTGCCCACAAAGTAGAATTAATTCATCGTTATACGACTTGGCCATCTGAGCAGAAACCCACGGTGCAAAGGCCAACGGCTGGACTTTGGGCAGAAGGGAATCTGCCGCGATCGATGAGCACAGGCGACAGAGGCCGACGTGCCAGCATTCATTATGCAGTGCCAACGGAAGGCGGAGACACGCGCCCAACTTGAGGGGAGGACACGGCCGACAGAACGTAAATCACCCACGATTCACCACTCTCCCACGCCTTCTTCCGTCGACGGACAATGAGAGACCAACCCAAAACATCCTCTGACCTCATTTGAATCACGGACCTCTTGTTTACTTTCAACACATTCGCACAATCGACTTGCTAACGAGCCAAGATTCGTTTCACGAAACTCGACTACAGCAACGAGATTGAAGGGGAAAAAAAACCAGAAAATTTGAAAAAAAAATTTCGTCAACAGCTTAAAGTCTTAATTTCATTGGCGAAAGCAAAAGAAAGAGAAGTGCTAATGCACGTTAATTTATCATCTTCAGCTGTCACTAGACCAAGTTGCAAATCCTAATGGAAGGTGCAACGAGGCAAAAACAAGAAAATCTACTTGTTTTGCAAAATGGTGGCAATAGCAAACGGCTTTTATCTCGTGTTATTGCCCTTTACAAAGTGCCCTGCACAAAACGCTCCTTTTGTTTTATGGACCGACCGCACCAGAGATTTGAAGGATTTCTCTCATCGTTCCAGTGCCAAACCTTGAAATATTTCAGGTGTAACAGTGAAAGAGCCAGAAAAAGCACCCTTTACTCCATTTTTTTACTCTTGTGGACATGTTGGAATCGTAAAAAGAGAAATTTACAACTTGCCAACTTTACCTTTTCCTATTATTTTTTTTAACTTGGCGTTTTGGTCCCTTTGTTTTATGTCGCGTGTACTGCTCACCTGCCGTCATGACTAGGTCACATTGGCACTGTGTTCATCTCATTCCATTTTATTACGGGTAAAGTGCGTAAAGTAAGAGAGAATTTTCTATTTAAGAGCAAAGAGAGGGGAACACCTTGTTCATTCCTCACCTTCAACGAATGACAAATCATCCAATTGAAGATTCCAATTTTTTCGTTGGAGATTCGGGTTAAAAAAGAAAATGGCGACCATCTGTTACAACTTTGAATTTCAAGTGGAAGAGAGAAAACATTTGCGAAAATCCGGAATTTTAATCAAAGTTAGATGCAAATCAACATTTGATTTGCTTGTGAAGTTTTCGTGTCGACTTTAAAGTCAAAGTGCAAAGAAAAGAAGGAAATAAAAGAAGGGGAAGAGGAGAAAAGTGAAAAGTAGGAGTTCCTTAATAAACACCAGGGCGGATCAATAGAGATTCGAGACAGTGAAGAAGGAAAAGGTCTCATCAGGTCACCAGTCCTGCTGCAAGATTCATAATAAGCTGGAAGCCAAAGTACAAAGTGAATTTTAGCCACATAAAAAGGAGAAAAACAAGTTTTTTTAATGGAAAAAAATTTATAACTTATATAAAAATAAAAACTGAAAAGTAAAGTCAACTACAAGAAATTTATTTTTTATGTCAATTTTTTTTCATTTTATATCTTTTCGCTTCAATCAAAACTCATCAAAACCAACAAAATGGGTCCATTTAGTCTTTTTTCAGAGTGGGATTATCAGAGTTGAACCAAAAACTGCTGTAAAAATGTTTTAAAAATATAAACCTATATTTATACCGGCAGAAAAAGCGTGGAAAAAGAAATTTCTCTAGTGGCTGCAATGCTCTTAACAAGAGAGACACAGGGGTAGAAAATTGAAAACATACCTTAAATTTTTATTTTTATTAAAGCTACAAACTTCATTTTGGGAAATATCACTTACGTCAAATGTTTTTCGTGATTAAAGAGTTAAAGCAGAGAATTAATCAATTAAAACATTAAACTGAGTGACTTTTCATTATCATTAAGTAAATTGTTTGCACAATATTAAGAAACCAATGCCAAAAACCAGAGCTAATTAGAAAAGTTGGCTTCAATTAGACAGCAACTGAGATTATTAGAGTTAAACCTAAACATTAATATAATAACTTACTCCCAAATTACAACCTTTAAGAAATTATTTTTTTCTCAAACGAAAAAAAATCTCACAAATTGTTACATGTCACTAGGACACATTGATAAATTCCG
Source organism: Stenotaenia linearis (assembly GCA_034700445.1). NCBI lineage: Eukaryota > Metazoa > Arthropoda > Chilopoda > Geophilomorpha > Geophilidae > Stenotaenia > Stenotaenia linearis. Next base: position 20,978 of record JAQIXT010000132.1, read on the forward strand.
TTCCCATTACCTCCCCATCTAATTTTTTTTTTCCACTGAAAAAAATAATCAATTTAAAAGCAAATCAACCTGAGTTCCCCATCTACTCCTTTATTTTTTAAAAAAAGTAGAATTATCCACATCAATTTATTTCCCATTCATTCGTCAGTAAAAAAAATTTCACCTCTTCAATAATTTTCATAGCAGAAGGGCTCGGTGCTTGGGCTATTGTGACGTCTGACAAATTACACAAGGCAACCACAATGCAATAGTAAAATACCCTCATCTATACATCTTGTCTATCCGAATTAAAGACGAACACATGGACGCAATACAAATAGAAAAAAAAGAAGGGGAGAAAGAAATAATACAAACATTGCAGCAAGCCCAGAGCAAGCAAATCAATAAGCCCAAATTGTGTTGCCTATACCATTCCGCAGTCTAATCCATCACAAGTTAAGAAGAGCCACAAATCAACATTAGTTGCAGACAAATTTGTCAATAGTCGTACATTGCAGCAACAAAAAAACAAAGCGTATTAACATCGAACGCAAATAAAATCAAAAGATGCATCTTTTTATCAATGGTTAAACTGCAAAATAAAAAGCATTGCAGCAATTAGCTTCACTGCAATATGCCGCGCATTCCAGTGAAGCAAATTGTGCTGAACAATTAACTTCACTGCAATACTCCAAGCGTTGCATTGAAGCAAATAAAATCAAAACTTTCCACTATTAATCAATGGTTTCCCTCCAAGAATTAAACTGTGCTCAACAATTAACTTCACTGCAATACCCATCGCGTTGCAGCGAAGCCAATTGTGCTTAACAATTAACTTCAATGTAATTCTCCGCGCGTGCAATGACGTTATTTAAAAAAATTCAAATCTGTAATTGAAGTTTCTAGAGAAATTCATGAATAAAAATTGATAAACTCGCCCACGTCCACCCCTGTAGGTTTTGTCGAGTCACGAGTTGAGCGCAGGAGGATAAGCAATGTTTTTTTTCTTGCTCGTACATCTTGCTACATAGCCGCGAAATTCGTACGAGTGACATCAAGAAAAATTACCATTCTTTTTTCTAGAGGTTAGGGACTCGCTGCTACCGAGCTTAAGGAGCAGCGAAGAAGAAGAAAAGAGTTTTATGATTAATTATCTGTCGAAGTGTCAGGCAGGCAAAATATCATTGCAAGTGACAAGAAGGTTATTCCCGCAGTCCACTTTCTTTCTACAATTGTTTTCACACTGATGGATTGCCGACTGACTCCTAGGTCGATTTCCCCATATTTCTCCCCACCGAACCCTGCCTTACAAATGGCACCGGTCGCCAAAGACACAAAGACGATATGGGGGCAAAGACGTGAAGGTTATAGCAAAACGCGAAAAAAAAAACCATTCGGACAAATTATATTGCTGTTTTGCGTCCTGCTGCTATAAAGAACGTTCATTAATTATTTCTCTTTTTTCTTCCGACCAATTATTTATTGTGGGTTGCCAATTCAGCGTTAAATTGATTTATCGCTTAATGTTCCATCCCCCGAGTTAGAACGGCTTAGAAGTCTAACCAGCTTGTGATAAATTGATAAGACGTTTACTCGCATTAGCATTGATCATTTTTTTGTTTACGTCACAGGATCTGTGTTCATATCAACCGGATAGTAGCTCATTTGCATTTATTAGCGCAGCTTTCGATTCTGATTAATGTAGGCAAAGACCGCACAAAGCGAAAGCAATGACGGTTGAATACTAACCAGGTGTCCACTGGTTGACCGGCGACGCACGTTCGGTTTCAATTTCACGTAATGTTATACTCAAATTTCCATCACAACGCACAAATTGGGAGAGGAAAATTCCTCTGGAAAACATTTCTTATAATTTGAAAATTCATTTCACTCGGTCTCGAAAAAGAAGAGACGATCGCTTAAGCCGCTCATCTAAAGGTGTGTAAAAAGCAAATGTTGACAAGGCGCGGATTGCAAGTGAAGCTTCTTAGTCCGAGATCAGAGACCCAGGAGTACTGAGTTGGGATTGTCAACCTCAAAAATCGATGGGCAGAGATCTCTCGTGACCCAACATCCGTTTAATCCACGCGAGCTGTGCGAAATCTCAACTCCCACTTGCCTCTGTGGTCACTGGACCGAAATGGGAGGCAATTGTCATATACGATTCAAGCTGAAGATACTGTCATAATCCTGCTGCTTCATATAAAACAACCATTTCGGTCCAGCAGGCTGAATATATTGGACCCGAAACCAGCAGGAACCGAATAACTGCCCCATCAACAAGCTCAAAGATTTAGTCCTCGTCAAAATTTACTCCACAAAATTGTAAACATCGTGTGCCCTTATTCAAAAATTAATTACTCTCTAACAAAGCGTGCATACATCAGTCCACAACTCGATAATATTTCAATTAACTGTCATACTTGACTGCATAACAGACCACAACTCTATCTTACTCGTTTTCCATGCATACCGAACACTATTTTCGGTACAACGCATCGCTGATAATGACTAAATCGCTTTTTAAAGTCAAATTGTCCAACGCTCTCTTACCGCATTCTTTAATTTCCTCTTTGAAATGAAAACGTTGAATATCTCCTTCGATATACACATCACTCTTCAACTGTGATTAGGGGTGGAGACGACGTTTGCTGACAAAGCTTTGTGTTGACAAAATTTTCCTATCGACGGACGACAGCTGAAATGTGAAAAAAATAAAAAAATTTCGAACTCAAAACGAATCTTTGCCAAGTGTGCTCAAGTACCAAGTGAAGTCAGTGACATGTGCCTATGGGCGTTGTCATGCAGGAATGATGACATTTGTCTTTTTGTTCTTAAAGCTAAAAAAATAGAAAAAAAACTAATAAATAAATTCGAGTTTATTCAAAGAGTTGAAAAAATTAAACACTGCAAAGTCTCGTGATAAACGAAAACGGATGAGTGCACAAGAGAAAGGTAGATAAGAGATAGAGACTCGTGACAAATTGCGCCAGCAGCTAAAACCAGACCTGTCCATGACTTTCTATGATGTCAGATTAAAAGCACAGCAATTACGAGGGTAATTACCGCCAAAGCCCCTTACAATGCTCGTTCGTGACTTTTGAAAATAAAAGAATTTTCATTTACATGCAACTGATTGACAAGCAGAGAGTGTAAGCTCAAATTATTTCCATGTCCTTTTACATTTTCTTTCCGGTTCTGCTCTGTTATTACACACAAATGAACAGCAAACATTTCCGTCCAACATCAAGAGGAGGAGTCGAAACACAGAAAAAAATAATTAAAAAAAGAACCAGAGAAAGATTGCATGGCAAACCGAACAATTTTGAAATTAAAATCTAATTTAGCATATTAGATACGATGTTTGGAAAAAATTTTCCATTCAGTGCGTTGAGATAATTGAAATTATTGAGTAAATTAACTTCCGATTATCTGCGCATTTCTCGCTTTATTTTCTCAGAATAAATGGAAAATTCGACTCAATAGTTATCCAACGTGGCTTTGAAAGATAAGGGTGGAAATAATTTTTCACATTCATTCATCCGATAATATAAACGACCATCAACCGCACTGATCCCTTGCTAGCCGCACATCATCATTACTGATCTCGCTTTGCCTTCTCACATCTCCAAAACATCTGCACACGAGCATTAGCCCTAGAATTTGTCATTCTAAACAAGCAGCGCATTTACACATCTTGCAGATACACACGTGATGAAATTTCCTATGCATTTTAAGCTGGAAGGTGCCATTTTAGTTTGATTAACTCCTCTGGGAAAGAGAAGCTTAGCCAATATAGATAAGTTTGACGCAGTGTCGCAATTTGGAGCGGGTTAAAATGAAACTTCCGGTTGAGATAGGTGTGTCGGGTTATCGGGGTGGTGAGATCTATTGGTGGACTCGGTCTCCAAAAATGGTCTAGGTCTGAATCAAACCGGAAGTGCTCTAAAAGGCAATTCTCCTGTTTGGTACGACTTAAAATAATACTTCAAAAAGTCAAAGAATTAAGTTTCGATTACAAATTCGATGCTTAAAGTTTTTTAACAACAAAACCAAACATAAATTACCATTTTAATTACTTTAAATAGTAATAAAATGCAAAATGTCAATCAAAAACATTACAAAACTTAGTTTAACTCATGATCTAGTTGTTCTAGTACTTTCGATATCACAACCAAACCGGAAGTGCCATTTTATCTGCTCCAAACTTATAAAAATTTGTGAATCCACCATTTAGAGTGCATTAAGGTGACACTTCTGGTTGGGTTAAAAGCTTCAGAATGTTAGAGCACTAAGATCTAATCATAAACTGGGTACCAAGAGAATTTGATGACCTAAATCAAAACCAAAGTGCCACGTAACCCCGCTCCAAATAACCAACTGAAAATTCAACGAAATATATTATAATATTTTATAATATTTTACAATATTTTAAAATATAATTAAAAAATTTCAATCACACAGCAGATTTTTTTTTAAAATCGATTTTCCAGTCCATATTTCTTTCAAACTACAAATTTATCAATATCCAATACTTCCTAAAACCCATCGAGCCAAACTTTAAAATCCATAGCTCTATTTTTTAATACCACATCTTTTAAAACAAAGAAAATCCAATCCGAACCAACCATCCCTTCGATTTTTTCGCACAAAGGACTTAGGAAAAAAAAACTATTGATAAAAACTTATTGAAACTGTCAACATGAAAGATGTTTAGAAATGCGGATGATTTATTACAAAGCGAAAACCGGGAAAAATGGAACCCCATCTTCATCATTTTCGCATCAAATAAGAAGTTTATAATACTTGTTAGTCAAATGTGGGGTGTGGTTTACGACTTACTTCCTTTCCACTTTTCAAACTATATACACAAAAAGAAAAGCGTTGTAGAGAGGGAGAAAAAAATAAAAGCCATTAAAGCAGTTTCCACCTGCTGCCCACACCTTCTAACAACGGTTATTGTGAATTTGACATGATGTATGTATTCGACCTTTGTGCAAGTCTTACAGACTCATCTAGCAAAGTGGAAACCTCATGAAAAATAACTACACTTACTTTATCGATGCGAAAAAAGAGAAAAAGGAGAAATTTCAAAAGCAAATCTGCAATAATCTCATTTAGACGTGATTAATTTAGCTTCCCTGCATCACTCCGAATGCGCAACTTTAAATCAAAATTACTCCGAATTAGAAATTCATCAGAAACTTTTTTAAAGGAGATATGAAAAGGAAAGGGGGGGGGTAATTACACAACTGTCGTTGCGATTTTCCAATTGCTATCATCAGTTATATGTGAAAAGGGGCCATCAAAATACAATTAAAGCGCATAATTCGAAATTTTCCACTACATTTTTCAAGAGAACACATTCCCAGCACGTCAATAGTGAAATTTCTAGGTAACAATCTCAATTAACATGGCCGAAAAATCGATAACATATAGTAAATTCCCCCTTTTATTACAACGATGAGGAAAATAGCGTGTGACAACAAAATGATGGGCGTGAAGCCGTTGCCAAATTACTTGTCAAATACGACCTTTATTCAACCATAAACCGGAGTCAACTAGACTTTTTAAATTCATATATTTCTTGTGGGAGCCCAAGCACATTTAATGGATTTCCTCTATCCAATTTCCAACTAAGAGAGCAGCACAGCATCAACTGGCTACAGCAAACCCTTTAACGCCCTTCCTGCATAATGGTTTCCTTATGACCCCCTCGTGTGGAAAGAAACGTGTTTACTACTGCATCCGGTCAACCAGACCGCACGCACTCAAGACACAGACGGTAGACCAATAACCAAACATGTCGATAAACGACTGCTGCCTATAAAAACTGGTCAGCGGCAAATGTTTTAACACTTCCTTTCAAAGTGTCTATAAAATTTAATACAGAGAAACTCAAATTAGGCCTTTCTGCCCATTACATGTCTGCGAGGAAAAATTGAAAACCATTTCTTAACTTCTTCTTTCAACACAACATCAAAGATGGAAGGAGAAAAAACATCAAGAAAAGTTGAAAGTTTGCTTCTCCTCCGCACATGTCCCTCCCCACACAACTGCTAGCATCAAGCTTTACATTTTATAGCCTATTACTTTTTTATTTTCCACTATCAACCTTGGTGAACGACACCACTAGATCACGAGCATAGCTCGACGCCCAGCAGGAGGTGGCATACAAGAGAAAAAGAGAGAAAAAAAGCAAAAAATAACCTCTCCCGTTTTGCCTAAGACTCGAATGACAAGTAAAGAGCATCCCTTCAGCTCGACACTTTGCCAAAGCTGCACTGCAACGCCTGTTCTCGCAGCATATAATCTGAGGACAAATGGGACGAAGCTATTCCAATTTATATTTACATATTTCCTACGTGAGCAAACACAATGCTGATGTCAAGCTTAAAGAAAATTGTAAATTGAATATTTTAAAAGTCAGATAATTTAAAGGGAATATATTTTTAGAAAATTATTATAGCAAAAAAAAAAAAGTCTGATTGGTCTCTGTATTGTGTTTATGTTGTCATTTAGATCAAATAACATCTGAAAGATTACAGACAAGAATGGATTGTGTCTTACATCAATTGTCAAGTTGCTGTTCTTATTACTTTCATCATTAATAACTCGAAAAATCAATGATTAGAAAGAAAAAAATTGTGTAAAATGCCAGAACTTGATGAATCGTTGTTTATTTACCTCAAATGCAATAAAACGCAATTATTTTCTTCATTTGCACCTAAAATAGTTTTACTTGCACCTTTTAATCAGACCCAAACCAGCAAATTCCTTCCATCTTACACAATAAAAATAATTATCTTCAAGATATGCCATAAACTCGCCTCAAGAATAGATCTCTTCGCCGAGGCACAAATGGCATTTCATTTAACTGTTTAAATAACATTATTTTGATTATACGAAACTCGTTTCGTTCATTACGAAAATACATACCAAGGGACACACGCTGCGTATAAGAACAATAACAACAAACATTTGCATTATTCTTTCACCTCTTTATCCTTAGCCTATTCTATCCATGACTCATTGTGCCCCATTCGTGGAATTTCTCGAGCAAACTGCACGCACCTTCTAAATGGATGCAATGCAGGCTTCATTTTTGTCAATAAATGACTCCCGGACCACGCAGTTGCACCTTTACTTGCATCCAGTCGTGAGCCCCTTTTCACCAACTCTTGCATAGCAACTTCCATCCGACTCACGCCTTTGAAGCAAACAAGGAGTGTGTTTATGGTGCGTGACTTAAAAAGGGAAAAAATAAAATAAGTAAAAAAGGTGACTCGAAGGGGGGAAAAAAGTCTTTTATTTAACCTGGGATTTTTCTCTGCATGCATAGAAAATGTCTAACGTGCTTCGCCTCCAGCGCAAATCTATAGTGTTTGAGAATGTAAAGATAGAAGTAATAAAAAGAAATTTTTTTCCATCATAAAATAGTAATTATTGATCATTTTTTATATAGCGATGAATTCACGATTCGAGTTAATCATGTGTACTGAGCTCTCAAGGGTATTTTTACACACTGTAAAACTGCTCTTTATGCCTACGAGACACTCATCAAAGATGGAAATCGTAATTTTATAACGACCATTTCTTTCCGTGCCAATTTCTCTTTCTTTATTGAACAAAGAGTTTTCATATTCAGCAAAAAAGGAGATAAATCCCGAGGATTTCTCTGCCCACAATAGGCGTTTCACGGCAAATGTGGTAACCAAATCGTCAGATTATTTCAAAATCGACATCGGGCACATTTCGACGAGGCAATACCGTGTAATTTACGATTTCCATCGTTTAAAAAGTGGTTCGATTAAGAAGGGCAAATTCTGACTAAGTGCATAGATCTATTTAAAGAAAATCTCATAATTTCTAGTCTCGTATAACCACCACACAGCGCTCCAATAAGCAATTTATACGTTGTGGGGCTTCACTGCAGACTTCGTACACAAATTTGTGATTTCACGTGTCTTTACTCTCGCTCCAAATAGCAGTGACGAAGGAAAAGTAAATTAACTCATTTAACTTAAAATGATTCGATTAAAAAGTGGCATGACACAACTCCCAAATCTCTATTTACACATTATTGTGTTTTGGAGGTTTCACTGCAAGGCTTTGTTGAATTTTAAAACTGAACTTCCTTTGATAAGGAACATGGAATTTTAAAAACTATAACAATATACACCGATATCTACAATTTCACTATTTCGAGTCTCTTCCCCAACCGGAAATGGTTTATTCTCCAGCTCCAAACAGCAGTGATAAGTGTAATTCAGTGAATTTACACATTTCCCTTAAAAGTTACACTTCCGATTTAATTATAAACCAAACTTATCAATAACTCCAACAAACAATTCACTAAACTCACATTTTCATCTCGCCTAATGCTCTTTCCCAGACAAAAACACAAAACTGTCAAGCTTTCTTTCCATCCATTCGATGGTAATAAATACAGAAACTCGATGCTAAGCCTCATCCAGTAACTAGAGCGCTGCGACTGGACTTTATTAGGAATGACAACCATATGCCAATACCACTTTACCCTTCGCAAGCCATTGCACGATAAACACAAGCAGCGTAAAAACTAAGACAACATATTCAATTGCAAATTACCTTTTCCATTTCACGTTTCGTAATAAAAAAAGATAAATTTGAAGAAAAACGGAGAATAAACATGACTCACTTATTTCAACGAAAACAACAACGTAAAAGCACTTAAACGAGAAATGCAAATTTTTCTCCCATAAATTCCTTTATTATTTTTCCACCCACTCTTAAAGTAATCCCCAGATAAAGTAAAGAAGATTTCTTCTTGTAGAAAACCTAATGAGATGAGTTACATTTACACAAAACCAACACAATCATCATTTGTAGCGGCCATTAATTTTTTTTACTCTTTTAAAATTAAAAAATAAATATTTCCACCTATAACAATCTACTATTAATAAATCTACTCGCGAGATATAATGAGAATTGCAATAAAAAGAGGGAAAAAGAGGGGAAATGTAATTTAGTACTAAAGGCTTCTCGCTGCGGATAATGGCCGAACAGGACAATTGAACCGCAAAGAATTTATAGTAAAGTGCAATGAAGAAGAGAATTAGTCCCCGAGATGATGAAGAGAAGCCAAAGCAAGATTCATTTAATTAATTCTCGCGGTAAACATACTTTCATCACAATTAATAATATCGATCCTTTTTTAAACAAATAAAGAGGAATATTAATACCAAATTATCATTCCCTCAAGATAAAAATTCCGATTTACCCCCAAACAATTTTGTAATTGGATATCAAGTTTGTAAATATTTTAGAAAAGGAATAAGAAATGGAGTTCTAAAAATAAAATCTCATTACCTTGGATAAATATTTACCGTTGCAAGCTTATTTGTACCACAGTGTAATACGCGATTTGCATACTTCGCTGCACGGCCTACAATATTAATTTCTTCTCATTACTTTTTGTTGACATCGCATTTGGGACCGAATAACTTTGGTTTCGTGTTGTTCAATCAAGTTGATAACGTTTCCACGGTTCTGTAATTTGTCATATACAGCTGCTGGTTTAATGATAAAGTTTTCGAGAAAATTTAAATTATTTAAATTAGTTTGCACGCCTCATGTTAATTTTTAAATATCTTAGAAAATTAGTTTTCTGAGGTCATTCGAACCAATGATATTCTGTAATTTATTATTTACAGCACTAATAAATATATAGAAAATAAAAAGATATATTTTTTTTTATTTAGAGAAAAACTTTTCCATCATTTTCAAAAATGATCGTATTTTTCTAATATGATATCAATTGACTGCTGTATTTAGAAATTTAATTGAAATTCAACAGTTTTTTTAAGGTCGTCAGAACACTACATCCTACATGTAGTGTTCTGACGCACTTCAGCTACCCCACTTGTTTTAAATATTTAAAAAATTCAAAATTTTTTTCTTAAAAAATGCATAAAACGATTTTAGATAAAAAGTAAAAGTCAAGAATCCCTTCGAAATAATGTTTTGATGTAATTAGGGTTACTCAAAAAGAATGCGATTTATATTTTAGTGCTTTGCTAATGTGTAGTTGGGTAAAGATGCTCACTTAAAGATTTGAAGTTTGAAGTTTTATGCAAAGTAAATTAGGATTATTAGACTAGGTTATTCCTTAAGAAATTACAGACACAGATGTACGTGCTTATTTGCAACTTTAATGATGAATGGGTAAAGAAGTTTAATATCGATTTAGCCAAAACATAATTTCACTCCTATCTGCATTTTCTTAGCCTGAGATTTTGTTTATTCTGTGGATTGGTGCTTTAGTAAAACTTTGATAAGATAAGAAAACAATTGGCGCAGTGCAAAGCCGCCTTCGCTACATTTCTGGGTTTCCGTAAACAAATTTGATTTGTAATTCCAAACCTAATTCCACTGAGATTAATGAGAAAGATGGCTTAGGAAATAAATTAACGAAATAATTTACAGCCGTGACGAAGCAAACTGCAAACATCGCCGACTTAAATTTTAATTTCTATCGGTAACGAAGTTGAAAAACAAAAATTAGATTAAAAGAAAAAAAAATCAAATCTGTCAAATCGTTTCTTAACTCGATACAAACTCTATTCAAAAGAAAAATCTCTTTTTATCTGCTCAGAAGAAGGCTAAGCATCAGAGTTATATGTTAAACTTGATTAGATGCAACTCAAGATTTCACTTGGGAGGAAACCTAATGCAAGGATAATTCAATTTTAAGAAAGCAGCCTAAGAATTAATACGGTTTTACATACTCAGCCTTCCACAACTCCTACTCATATTAAACTTCAACCTTTGTATCATAAATTGCAAATTTTTATCCCGGGATCTTCATCCCCTCAAAATATTAACAAATTGCTTAAAAAAGATCAAAGTATTTTAAAACGAGTTGTAATCCGCTTAAAATTAGCTTAAAACCTAGAATATCATAATTATGTTCATAATTTATTCAGTTCCATTTTAATACAATACTACAACGAGCAGCCTGTAAGCTGTCATTCAATTCGGAGCGAATTAAAATGCCACTTCCGGTTGAGTTGGAAATCTGTATCTATCAGGGCGCTAATGACTGGTGTTGTACATAGTGTCCCTTAAACACCAAGCCTGTAACTGTCTTGATAGTGCAATTTTTATCGATTCAAAATTGGATGACAGAACAAAAATCTCTTAAAATCAATGTTAATCGATCGTTTCGGAGCGGCTTAATAAGGCACTTCCGGTTGTGTTATGACCCCACCATTTCGAAGACATTAAGATAAAGTGCCGAGGTAAGGGTCTTCGAATTATTAAGCCTCTAACTAACCCGGAAGTGCTATTCTTATCTGCTCGAAATGAACCGTCGAGCGAAAATTTCCTAAATTTAATGTTCATTGGCCAATTCCGATCGAGCTAAAAAGGCATTTCCGATCATTTTAAAGACATAGTAATGTAGTTTGTGACATTAATATTTTAGGCTGCTGGCTAAACCGGAAATGCTCTTCTTATTCGCTCGAATTGCACGGCCGAGTGAAAATCTTCCTAAACGTTATTCCCTCTTACCGAAATCGGTTGATCTACAGCGATTGCTTTTCCATTACTGCCACACACATCAAAATTCCCCGCCAAGCCTATTTCATGCCCAATGTCCATCCAAAGCAATATCCCACATAAAAAGCGACTTTAAACCCAGTTACGACATGCTCGCGAACGCTTTGAAATCGAAGTAGAGGAAAATGGCAACTGGACATCATTTCACAACAACTCGTTCCTTTGACGCAGTTACGCAGCAAAACTTTTAACGATGTGCATTGTCATTACTTGCCAATACAACTCGGTTACCTACCGAAACGAAGAGAATGAGAAAATGAAAAAAGAAAAGCATAAGGAATGAAAAAGACGGGTTCCGGAAGGATTTCTCTTTTTACTCTCGGCTTGTCAGGAGCATCTGCTCTTCGACTCGAGATTGGAACATATTGGGAACCCCCTCCTAGCTGCACGCCAGCATTGTGTCGGTTCCCTCGGCACACTCCCAAGCACAGTTGGGCCTAACCTAGACTCGGGGTCTAAAGAGACTTTTTCTCTCGCTTCACCATTATCGAGCGCTTTAAAGCGAGTCGAGTATAAAACACTTTTTTTCCAGGATTAGCAGCCGAGAGAAGAAAAGAAACGCCCGAATCTATTGGTGTGAAAACGATGGCACGAAAAATGAGACCTAACCTCCTTTTCTTCTCCGTCTCGGTTTATGGCGATATACCGCAGCAAACGGAAGATGATTTTGGAACCAATCCCAGTGAGCCGTCACTAAAGCACTGATAGCAAAGGCTTTACAGTTTTACTGGTGCTTTAATCCATTTGCACAAAGTCTTATAGCCCTATTTATGAGAAACCACCTCTTTTCTCGCACCTTATAGGTCACGGACCTAACAGTTCGATAACTGGCAAAGGGCAATATGTCCGAGTCCAATCCTAGCTCGTATACTTTCCTACTTTAAGGCTTAATCGGCTGCAATAAAAAACAATTTCCCCTTTAAAAATAACAAACTTTGCCCATTTCCGCCAAACTTGATTTCACTCTTCTCCTCACTTCACGCTCACAGGTTCGCCCAAGATAGCCTGTAATTAACTGTTAAAAATTATTCCAATGCTGTTGATTTAACCATCAAATTACGCTTCATTTGTCACGTTCTATAATTCCATTTCATCCACTATGAATACGCTGACTAATTAAATCGATACCGGTATCCCGTGGATCCACAGAATGCAAGACTGATGCAGGAAAGCTGACCCGAGGCCACGTGTATTCACATCTCTTGTTATGATAGAATTTCCAACGGTTAAGTGACTTTCAAGTATTTTTCAATTGCTTTTTTTAAAATTATTGGATCACAAATATTAGGTTTGATACTCGCCATGTATAAAACATTTGTCGATACAACACGAGCAAAATCATAGATAACCGCGTGTCTTTAAAATCAATAGAGAAAAAAAAGTAAATAAACAAAAAGATAAAAAAACGGACTGTCAAAAACACGAGTTCTTTAAAGCAGCAATAAATCGACGATATATTCGCACAAAGTCGAGTGTCAAAATTCTCTCCATCCCCATCGATGCATGCTGCCTCTATAATTCGCCAATAGTTATCTGGAGGGTAGTGACCAGGGGCTTGGCACATGCTAGAATGTAGTAACGTTGATCGTGTAGGGTGGCCTCTTATCAATTCCAATAGAATCCAGAATGGTGTCTTTGCTCCAAAGAGGATAAATCTTAAGGGACAGAGCACACCAGTCATTTATCATGATTTAGCCCTTGCCAGATAGGTGAGAAAGTGTCGTTCCCTCTATCATCTCGCTTCTTTGCTTCTCCCCCAAACAGCACTGGATCCATTGAATTTTTAAGACTTTTTATTGAATTTCCTCATGCCCTCAGTCGTTGGCATCAATAAGAACCTAATGCCTGTCACCTACTTATGCATCCAGAGTCTTACAATGCATTTTAAACTTGATTTCCCATCTGAAATTCTTTCAACACTAGAAACCTAATTCTGTTTGCCAAACTTTCCATTCCACTTTTTACCCCCGCATTTTCACATCAATGTCAAATCAAGGCATCGATCCCAACTGAGTTATTTTTCCGCCTTGAACAACAAAGTTTGAGAAGTTAAATTATTATAAAATCCTCATCAGAAAAAACTGCCATTTCTGCAAATGGAAATAAGCCTAACATGGCTGTCGGTGCAGAGAAGAAATAATTTACTCGCGCATGGACGCACCAACCCACATCCAGTTGGTATTACTATTTCCTACAAGATGTTGCTGCCCCGCAAAGCACTATCTCTTCCCTGTATATTTATATATCTCTGTAGCTCACCTCCATTTTGTTTCATATCGCGCTCTATTCCAGAAACCATTTGGTCTGCACAGCCAATGATGCATCCTCTTCGAACATAAATGACCCTTTTCAGCAACACCATCTGTTTGTCCAATAAAAAGGAAAAAATATATAGAAAAACTTGTTCCAGTACCAATAAGCTCGACGACCACTACCACCCTTAAAACCCCGGATTTTTCGTCACAAAACGACTGTACCGGTCAACACGGTTGAAATTTAAAGCGAGCCTAATACACTAGCAGTGTGGGTGAAACCCTTTAAGTCCTTGGACCATATCCAAAAGGTTATCCAATATCTTTTAACCCTTTCGATGCCCAGCCGACAGTGAAATTGCAAAAAACCTGCGAGAAGAGGTCATTTCAAGTGCGGTGTACACACCAATGAGGAAACCCTCGTTCCAAATAAGGAAAAGTCGTTTATCAATCTTCATTTGCTGCCATTTTCGACTTAAATGAGGTGGCTCAATGATAAACGGCGGCGCAACGTGAAGTCCATGAATTTGTTGTATTTTCTTGCGCCTTATTTTTCATTTCATCCTCTTTTCATGCAATATTGAACCATTTCCGCTTGTCTGAATACGTGATGTGGAAAAGGCAAAGCAGGAAACGCCTAAAACTCGAGTTTAAGAGATTCAAAAATCATTAGATGCCTCCGAGTGTCAATAAACTCGTTTTCGGTTTTCTCTGCAGTTTATATTTTCTTTTTTTTATTAACAAAAAGAAGAAAATATTATTATTAATATTTTATCTTTCTATTTTCGAGTAATCGATTAAGTAAACAATAGTTATACAAAATTTATCAAGTTGTATATTGTTGTTTGGTCAAAGGAGTGTGCAATAAACATCATCAAATAACGGGGTTAAAGATGCGATTGAATGCTTCCGAGTGTTAATATTTAATTTTCCGAAGAAATTGCTGGTCGATTTGGATGCAACTGTCAATTTGTGATCGGAAATATTAGATTGGAAAGGTATGAAGGAGGTTTTCATTTCAAATATTGGAATAAATGAAATTAAAAGTTAGCATCAATCAATGAGAAGTTTATGAAATTTTGCACAAACTCAATTAACATTCTATTCAATATAAAATTTATGAAATTAATTTAATTTTCACAACTCCAAAAAATTCACAAAAATTCCCACAAAACTGCACTCATTAAAATTTTATACAAATTCTCAAACCCATTAACTTCCCCCAAAATCATCAACAAAAATGCACCTAATATTCCATCCAGCTGCCTCCGGCATTAATTACCCAAAAAAACACGTGTCAAATATACCTCCTCTAATTCTGACCTATTTGTTATTCCCCCAGCACACTCGACCGAACAAAAAAAGAAAAAAAATAAAATAATGGAAAAAAAAATGGAGCTCGCTGATCGATACAGAGACAAGAAGAGTAGTAGCGTAACAACAGACGCGGGTAAAATTGAATCCCCGACCTGACATAGGGGCAATACACTGTCATGGCTGCTGTCTTAGACCCTCACGGCAACCTCATATATCCAATAACGGAGACGAGGCTAGCATAGGAGGCATCCAATCACGCCTGTTGTAACATCTCGTTCACGACACAACGAGCATATGAACTTTGCCAGCGGGTAGACAGGCGCACGTTTCTCCTTCGTAGCACCGCTCCTCTTCCTCCGTCTCTTTTATCTCCATAGATGAAATACCTTCAACGTGCTGTGATTGAATTGCTCCGTGGGACCCCCATTTCGCAGCACATATACACACTGCAATCTCGCAATTGCGACCCACTCCTCCTACAAAATAAAAAGAAGAAACGTCTTTCAAAATGATTTGGCCATTCCAAAACTCGCATTCGACTCTCGTGCACCCTCGGGTTAAACCAAACCGACGTCCAATCCCACAATTCCATCTTTTACTTTTCTTACTGCTCTTAGTATTGTTCCATTACGTTTTCCACGTTTTTAGCGCTTCAAACTCGTCCCAAACACAATTTAAAAGTAAGACATTCATCTATTTTGCGACTGTCACTCAAACGGTCTCCCTGCCACTTGGAGGACCAATTCCCACGCACACACGTGACGGAATCACCGTGCGATGCGCAGCCTTCTGTCTCAATTCCCTCTTTCCATTGACGTGCGTTTGGCCTACATTGGAAAACAATAAAAGACAGACAACAAACACGAAAACGTTGATGGAGTACATCATTCGCATAGTATCTACCAATTCCCACATTCACCCTACCCCTTAACTGGAATTAGAAGACATAAATGCTTTCAGACGCAATTTCTATGATATTTCTTCTTATGATTTCGTATTGAGAGAAAACTCCGCCTTGACTGATTCGAGGCTTTCCAGCAATACTCAAACATCTTAAAACTTCATTAATTTTTTTGAAATAAACCTTAAAATGTAGAACATTGAGGAGTCCGTAAATGATCATTACTCCGGAAATACAATTTAATTTCGCAGCAACATGAGTTGAGTGCGAAAAAGATAATCCGTAATTCTGTCGTTAAATATTAACGAGCAAAACGGTCATCAAAACGAGAAACACGATTCGCATGCCATTCAATTTCAACCCAGCTCTTGATTCTATAGCGCTCTAAACCGCTTTTACAACTTTTCAAAATTCCAACGTCAAAGAATTCAATAAGCGATATTTTGGAATTATATTTTTCGAGTGTCATTGAAGCATCATCATTGAAGCTTCAGTCAATAAGCTTTTTTTCCTTTTCCTCACTTGGATTTGCCGCTAATGAGATTGTGCAGCGTTGCTTCTACTGTGGGTAAAACATCTCATTGAAAAAGCAATCGCCAAAGGAAATTAACTTGTCACACTCCGCACCAATACCGTTCCTTCCTCTTCTTAGGAAAAACTGCTCTAACTTTTCAAACATCCAATTCCATTCCCCCTTTTGATCTATTGATGTTTCGTCGGCTTCAAAAGTTGCTCGCGACAAATGGCAACGTTAACTACACATTTATTCTCTTCGCCAGCAATAAGGCTTTTCAGTCGGCACCACAATTGATTTTTCATACAACCAAGCGCAAGAAATATTGCAAAGACACTGACGAATATCGATTTCCCAAAAAACGATAGCATCAAATAAAACCACATCGATTTGCGATTTTATATATAAAGTTAGAAAAGATTGCAGAATAAATAATAATTTCGAAACAAAACATTTTCTTTGCTGTAAAACGTCGTGCAAATGGTGTAGAAGGAGTTGAGAAAGAGAGAGAGAGAGAGCAAAGTATAGCAAGGCCCTTAAGGCTTAAGTTATGGGGCCGCGAACAAGTTTTCACCATCAGATTACACGAGCAAAGTTTGGAAGGGTTGGCAATAAAACAAAGTGTAGTCACCGCAAAATTGTGATAATTACCACGACCAAAAACACGGATCTCACATTCGAGTCCCCGCGTTGCGAGATGTTGGGACTTAACGTAGGCCAAAACATCTAGGCTCCATTTCCGAATTGCGTACTTCTCCTTTCGAGTAAAGAGGGTGGGATGGGATTTGCAGTGGCAACGATAAAACGGAGGATTGGAGCCAATGGACGGCACAAGAGTTACGAGGCTCCCGTCACCATTACCGAGCCAGTCGACGAGCACTTCTTCCTTCCCTACTGCGCAACGGGATTCGAGGGTCCCTCGTTCACCCCCTGCCACCACTCAACTGCATTTCACCCTAACTTAGGATCTTTACTGATCTTTCTCTCTACTTTACTTTTAGTGTCGAACTGAAAAAGAAAAGAAAAAAAGTCTGATGCTGACCAAAAGCAAACTCGTCATGACTTAAATTGTTATTTAGACAACGTCAACTCGAATAAACACCGCCTTCTGTTGCGTTAATGTCTAAATTGGAGATGATTTGAACAAAGTATTAAGTGGAAACACGATAAATTATATTTGAAATTAAAAAAAAATTACGAGATAAACGGCTAACAAAACCAATTTCTCCGCTTTCGCCTTTTTGATTCCATTAATCACTAAATTCAATCTCTTGCATTAGCCCAGCTGTCTATTGCACCACAACTCACACAAAAGACTTTGAGTTAAAGCGAGAGATCCGAAAAAGTAAAGCTCCCAATTTTTTCCCCTTTCTCCTTCTCCCTTTTTCTCGCACTAGTATCGCCAATCTCACGGCCGTCTCCGGAAAGCAATTTTGCTTGAGGTTTGGCCCGTGGATTGAAGCATTTGGAGTGCGCGATGGTAATCTCATAAAAGGAGGCCCACCAAACTGAATTGAATTGTACAGAAGATTAAGCGCACAATACGACAGAATGTGGAGGTGTGTCCCTCCAAAACACATCTCGTGAAAATTAGCCCCAACTCATTGGCGCAAACACCTCGTTTCGAGCAATTAGACAACTTTTTATCCTTTTATCAATACCGTCAAAGGACAAACCAATTTGACAATGTTTACCTCAAAAAATTGTAACTACTCACAAACTAATTGCCTTTTCTAAGTCCACATTATTTTTTCACTTGATTAAAGTATTATATCAAGTGTTCGTTTTTTCTTGCCATTGCCAATAAGTAGTGCCATAAATTACTTTATCAAAAGTTGGAAAAGGAAAATAAAAAAAAAGTTGCATCAAGCTCTCTAACATCATGAGGAAAGGGAGTAATAAGGAAAGATCAAGAAGTGTGTGCAACATAATTTTCTACCATCCTCGCCACCTTTCAATTAACACTAATGGCTTTTTTCGGAGAAGGATTCGAATGCTTCTCTTCTTTTTTCCCCGTATCTCAGTCCCTTTTTATTTTTTCTTACTGGTTTCTTTCGAGAGTTGTTGCAATTACATCAGTATGACCGAGAAAGAAACGGAGCCTCCAAAGACCACTGAAGTTAGATTCGTGATTATGTGTAAGCAATCTTCAAATGATAACTCAAAACTGGTTTTTTTTTACTTCAATAAATAATTTTCTTCAATTGATTTTTAAATTACAAAACTCGATTTTCATTGGTGTTGCGTTTGGACAAAAAAAATTTGCCCTATTCGCCATTTGAAGCGGCTTAAAATGGGACTTCCGGTTCGATTTCCGGTTTGAAATTTTAAGAATACCAAGAAGCAACTTCAGTGTTAAAAACTCTAAAATTTCAGACCTTCCATCAAACCGGAAGTTTTATTTAAACTCGCTCTGAATTGGTGTGAATGAGAAAAATGACTTCACTGCAGCACATTTTAATTTCAACAAAACTGCCATTTGGAACTATTTAATGGCCATTTAAAATGGCACTTTCCGTTCGAGTTGAAATTTTCAGGTCACCGAGGTCCACCGATAAGGAAAGAGCCCTTAAAATTTCGAACCTCAAATCCAACAGAAAGTACTCTTTAAACCCGATCCGAATTGACGTGTGAGAAAAGTAACTTGCAGCACATTTTAAAGAAAATTGAAGTTCGCAAATTTTTATCAACTTTTCAAATCTGCAAAGCAAAGAAATAGAAATTTGTAAATCAAGCGCGTATCAGTGTCTGAATACATCGAGTAATAAAAGGTAGATAAGAACGCGTTGAATGGTCCTCTCATGACATCACAAATTTCGAATTAATAACCAACCGGTGATGACTCGCGTCGATAAGAATCACACAATTCAAACTTTAATATTAAATTAATTTTAATCAGTCAATCTTGACCATTAAGAACTTTCCAGCAGAGCAATTTTTTCCCGATTTCTAAGCCGCTAATTTAATTAATTTTGCTCACTTTCTTTGTATATTTAATGTAATTAAATCCAGAAACCTTCCATGCAAATTCTATTGGTCAATTTACATGTAAAAATCTTTTAAATTACCATTTTTTTCCCCATATCATATTGTAGTTTTGCATTTTGCACGTCGTTTAGCATCATTTGGTCACAGGTGCACTTGCCGCTCGCTTCGTATTCATCCTAAGCCGGCTTAATTTATTCGCCTTTTTAAAAACTTTTAATTCTCTTTGAAATGTAGGCTAACAAGCAGATAATTAAATATTGCGTGTTGCACACCAATTAAATTAGACAAGAGTAAAATGCTGACTTGAAGCATACTCAAATTAATCTGATCTGAAGTTTCAATATTTCAAACGTGATTCACACAACATTCCGTACACTAAACATATGATACATGCCGCCATAAACCGCGACAAACACTTTATTTCATTTTTATTACTTTTTCGCTTTAGTTTACCCTAAATGTTTGTCTTTCTAAAGAACTCTTGTCTTTCACAGTTGCCGCTAGCCAAGAAAACTTCAAGGGCCCGAGTTTCGGCACGGAGCCGCCGTCGCAAGTGGATTTTTCCAACAGCACCGGTGCCAGAATCGAGTGCTCGGCCACCGGAGAGCCCGCGCCGACCGTGACTTGGGTTCGAGCCGATGGATCGGCGGTGTCCGACGTCACGAAACTGCGTCAGGTTTTACGAGGCGGGACGTTAAAGTTCTTCCCGTTCTTCGCCGAGGACTATCGACAAGACATCCACGCGGTGGTTTACAAGTGCGTCGCGACGAACCCCGTCGGGACGATCGTGAGCAGGGACGTCAAAGTCCGAGGAGGTAAATGACGTTTTATTAGCACTTCATCTTGAAATTATTCAAAACAAACACGTCAAAGGAATTCCTTAAATTCGCTTTTGACGATGGAAAATTCCTCGTCTTTTTTTTCCTCCCTTAAAAAACTGCCTAAGAGACTCGAGGCTGAGCAAAGCTCTTAACATGGCTTCGAGCATCGCTTTGAACACAAAGGATCACTCAGGAGAAGTTCAATTTAAAGTCTTCTCGCCGAGAAAAAAGTAGTGCCCGTTAAAAATCGAGCGCTTATGACTGCACATACCGGATCTTCCGCGTCGACGCCCGTTTCCAAGCTGCTCAATGACTAAAAGTGGGGGTTGATCATCCAGGCGACCGCCTCCCAGCAGCTCATTTTCTCCCTTTCCTATTAAACCGAAACTCATTGCATTTCCTCTCTTCCTACATCCCATTATCACAAAATACTAGTAATTACCAAATGATAGTGACACTTCGCACATCATGGCTCACCTACTCTTTATCTTAAATTCCCCACACCTATTATTTCTATTTCATTTCCTCATATTTTAATATTGGAAAAACAAATTTGGAATGCAATGCAGGGAAGAAAGCTGAATCGTGATATTTGTATGGAATATATGAATTCGATTGCATTTTAATGAAAATCAATAAATGCAATATTATTTCTTTCGAATGGCAAAATCAATGTTTTTTGAATTAAGGGCATTTGAAAACATCAAAATGCTAAATTTAGCAAAATATTTTCCAATCATTTTCACTGCAATTCCAGGTGTTGCCCGACCCCAAACACACGACATATGGGCACTTAAATTGCATCCTATAAAGTAAATCGTTTACGTCTCCTTTTACAGCTCCAAACCAACTTACACGAATCAAATCAAATGTCTCAAGTTTTCTGATTGAAGCGACCATATTGAATTCACCCTCCCCCGACACACGAAAAAATAAATTTTTTTCTCCATTTCATCATGTTTAATCTCTTATGAGAAATAAATCCACTCTTAATTCAGTTCTGGAGCCGGAAAAATAAATTGCTACCCGCAGTCTTAATGAAGTTGCTCTGTAAACATTCGTTCGTAGTAAATCTAACAAGCAAATCTGTGACCCACAATTTCAACCGTTCCCAACCCACAGTAAACAGTGAGCAATCTCATTACCAACATGCCGCAAATCTTCGGTGCTTGTGGCAAATGCCATGTACATCTTAAAAAGAAAGAAAGAAAAAAAGTCAGATTGCACCATCGAGAATCATCTTGATTACTCTTTGCTGAAACTTGCTCTATCTGTATCCAACCACCTGATCTCGAGCCGGCTCCGACACCCCTTCCCCCACCCCTTACGAGTCCAATTGCGTGTGGAGCTGGCATCCTGCCCGCTTTCAACGATAGGAAAGAAAGGTGAGAGGAGGCCCGGTCACGATACCTGACCCGAGCGCGAGAAAAATGAGGTGAATCACCCCGAGCTTGCAAGAAAAGCATCTAGCAAATTCTGACAACGTATTTACCCAACAGTTTTCGAGTTAGGTGATAAAGAAAAATGGAATAAAATACAACGATCCAGTGTCGAGAGAATTGGCCACCGTCAAGCATTATCCTCGTGAGAGTTTAGGAAGAAACACGAAGAGGAATTGCTCGTGCGAATAGCCTAAAAACAAATAAATAACTCTTTCTAGTGTTTTGTACTACATGGGGCAAGGTATTTCCGGGTTGGTTAGTAAGAGAAAAATTCTAAGCTTTAAAGAAATAAGTGCAATTTGAGTTTCTTTAAATTATCAAGTCAAAAAATTGAAATGTAGAAAGGCCACTTCCAGTTTGTTTGATCACGTAATATTTTATGGACACCTTCTTTGCGGATATAAGATGTCCTCAAATTTTGAAACCTCAAAATAAACCGGAAGTGGGTTTAAACCCGCTCCGAATTGATGCAAATATGATTTTTTTTTACATTTTGTAAGCATTTGGAGTTGATGGATGAGGCACTTCCGGTTTGATTAATCAATTGGTAATTTTGGAACACCTTCTTGGTGACCACAAGGTGACGTCCTCCGATTTTGATGTCTCTAAATAAACCGGAAGTGGTTTTAAAACCTGCTCCGAATTGCTTTAATTATGATTTTCACATTCCATTAGCATTTTAAGTTTCTAAATGTGGCATTTCCGGTTTAATAGGAAAGTGAAATTTATCTAAACACTAACCACACGAGTTTATCTCAAACTTTAATGTCTCTAACCGAACCAAAAGTGCACTCCAAACAGCAACAATTATAATTCAACTAGTTTAATCCCATTTCCACCAAACCCAAATAAAATAAAGTGAAAAAAGAATTTCACTGACTGCTACATCCATCAACCACTCATTCCAGCCTTCCAACATGAAATATAAATGATCTTCCAATCTTATTAAAATTAAAACTTCAACATCTCCAGTTTCCAAGACAAAAAAGTAAACCAAAGAACAAGCTGGCTTATTATACTATTTGCTTTGGACATTAAAAAACAGGTTTTATTTCACGAAAAGTGGTGGCCGACTACCATAAAGTGCAGAATAAAAGGCGAAAACCCTCATTGCGCACACAGCTTAATTTTCCACAACCGTAGCTAAAACTGCTCAACAACTGCTCTCAACGACATGCAGTAAAGCCAGCTGCAGATTCCGCTTCATCCAACTACTTTGCCCGCCCGTACACATACACTTAGCTTTTATATCACACTTTGTACAACTCAATTAACTTGTAATTTCGTTGGGCTTGCGGAGAGAAGAGACTCTAACTCTCCTTCCCCTTCACCGCCCGCATAAACCCCCCACCAAACATGTCCTCTAAGCTCGAGCAAGGTCAACACGGTGTGTGACACAACGCCAGACTAGAGCAAACTGATTATTATTTCCTGCTAACAGATAAGAGAAAACGGGCATGGCAGCCAACGTTGTCGGGCGGGGCGGGGAGTTGAGAAGCGAGACATTAAGGAGATAGGGTCGGCAACACAGGATGTCAGTGCAACCCAAGGGGATACATTGCAAGAGGTGGTTTGCTACCACGTTTAGGATACAACTGCAGTAACTTGATTCCTTCCATGTCAAAAAAGAAACTAATGTTGGCGCGTGACAGTTGACATGACTAGTGGATATTACCCAAAAAGGAAGGAGGAATGGAAGCGCAAGCGTAGAAAACAGATATGCACTGCGGTAATCAATAAAAGATAAGGAAAGAGAGTGAAGTGAAACCAAATAAATATAGAGACACAACAAAGTTTTTTCGGCATTCTGCTGTTACTTTGAAGAGTATTAAATGCCACTTCCGGTTTGATTAGGGATTTGAAATTTTCTTGATTGTGGGTTTTGAGTATCAAGTTAGTGGCAAAAAAAGTTTAAAGCTCTAACCAAGCCAGAACTGTTAATAAATGTGCTCTAAATCTCACTAATGTATTTTAAAAATGTTTTATACCTCTTTTGAATGAGAAAATAATCCACTTCCGGTTTGGTTATGGTTTTAATATTTTAATGACACCATCCATATCAATAAATCTCTGAATTTTCAGAATTCTAAATCTCTAGTCAAACCGGAAGTGCCATTTAAACTCGCTCCAAATTGCATCCTTGCATTAAAAACATTTCTCTCTTCACATTTATAGCGTCATAAAACAACACTTCCGGTTTTAGGTTTTCTCACCACAATTCAATTACGAAAGAAACAATTTCCCTAAAATCCAAAGCTCTAAATTAATCAAATCCAAAAAATATATTAAAAAAATAAGGAATCAAATTCGCTTAAAATACAAACAAAAATTGTTGAAAAATATGTCAGTTTATCGATCCGTCTCAACATCAATCATTATTTTGACTAAGAATTCTTGTCAAGCGAGTGATCAATTTGCTTGTCCCGGGCGCTCTTGAGGCGCAAGCCAATTTTGCGCAAACTCTCCATTTCATGTCATGTCAAACTGTCATCGATTGAGAATTCTTGACACGGCGACTGACTGTATAATGAAGTGAACATCATTGAGTATGCTTCGGCTTTAAATTATCGATAATGTGTGAAGTGCTTCAAAATCCTGCACTTCAAATATCAAAAAAAGTAAAAAAAAATCAAATTTCTCGACTCCCTTGCATTTATTAAAGTGCGTAATCCTAAACCTCAACTATTAACTCCATACAATTGGAATTTGCAGTTCTCTTAAGTTTCCTATTCATTCGCCCAGCAATTAAGCGAAGATAATGTTCCTCGGCAGCGCATTTTTTTGTATTAAATTACAATTTAGATTGAATTATAACAATAGTAACTGCAAGAACACAAGAAATCCAGATGCTGCGCTTCTAATCTTGCGAGTATTGCAGCGAAGCCAAACTTTGCTCAACTTTAAAATTAATTCTCCCTCATATCCGAAACTTTGTAGCAGTTCAATACGACGCGCTCCATAAACTCCTTGATTGAAATGCCTCCCCAGCATGCACCGCACCTCCCCAGGTTGATTTTCCCAAATTTATTTCGCCTCTTATGAATAATTTCACTCTTTTAAATTCAAAACATGACTCTCCCTCCCACGTCATTTTCAATTGCCTTCTAATTTCCTTCTCGTTGATGAACCCCCATCGCATATTCGTGACAAATTGATGAAGTCATCAAAAGCAAAGCTACAAACTTCCGGCCTGGTAATCACTGAATAAAGTTTAGCGCTCAAAGTGTTTCCACCATCATTAGTCGGCTTGTAATGCCAATGGTACAGGACACGTTACAAAGACGAACGAGAATTATGATTCGCTCATCGACCAAAGTTGCATGAAAAACACTCGTAGACAACTCACCTGTGTAATTACCTTGCCAGACTCCCTACGGAGCAAAAGCCCCTACCAGAGGATCCAACAAACACTAAACCTGAATTATTGCTTTTCCCATAAGCAACTTTTGCCGTTTAATGCTCATTAAACTAACGAATGAAAAAATGGAGAAATAAAGAATGGAGTGAAAGAGAAGTGAAATCCAATTCATTCGCAACACCAACACATTTGGAAATATTTTTCTATTAATTTCAATCCAAATCCTCCAAAGGCCTTTTTGAAAAGTGGCAATAAATTCATAAGGGAAGTGTGTTTATGTCACTCGTGAAGTGGAACTGATGGAGCAAACGGTGGGAAAAAGTCATGCTGAATTAGAAATCGTATACCACATCACCACCAACCGACCTCCGGGATTTCGGCTTTTAAAAAAAGTTTTAAAAAAAGAAGAAAAAAAATTGGCCACAGCTGCATCCTGTCAAGCGAAAACCCGCTTTTCCAACTGTAATTCACACTAGTGTCTTCGAGAACCTTCAATTTAGAATCAAAATGTTACTTTCAGGACGTGTGGGTAGAAAAAAATGTCAAATTATCGCTGTAATCTGCTTGCGATTGGCGCGTTTTCACGGGATTCTATAAATAGATATGCAGAGTCATCAATTTTGTCATTTTTCGTAATAAAATCAACTGCAATCATATTTTTCGCTTAGCTAAATTTGGAATGTTTACTCTTCTTTAAAGTTTTCTAAATTTTCAAGTAGCCCGAAATATAATTTCCGGTTAATAAAGAAAAATGTTTAGTAAATATTTTCCAAGATCATAAAGATGATTAAAATTTCAAATCTAATCTAGCCATCTTAAAGTGTGTTGCAGAGAAGCTGCCCTTGAATTAATTAGCCCCATACCACGAATGTCAACAAAATCTCCAAAATGTCTTTTAAAAAAAATTGAAGTGCATTTTCTCATTCTTGGATCGCCTTACACGACACTTCCGGTTTGGTTGCAGTCTTGGAATTTACCAGATACTAAATGTCAAAATATCATTAAAGTTTCAAGTTTCAATTCAAACCTAAAGTCCATCTAAAAGCATCTCCAAATTGTGCAAATCAGTGTCGAAGACAAATGTCAAGCAGAGAAGCCGCCACTGAATCAATTACTCGATCACTCAACTCAATTCCATGCATTTCTCTGCTCAATTTGAAGATAATTGCTAAATAATCCCCCTGTTTTTCCTTTCCAAACTCCCATCAACATATAAAAAATTAAGAATTCCGACTCTAATAGCACAGCCACAGCAACTTCCGATTTCTTTTAAAGAGACTGTAATGGAAAATCAACAAAACATTAAAAATTCCCAAAGGAAAGAATCCTCTTTTCTTTCTGCTCGCTTGTAAATATTTTATATAAATTTATTACAGTTTATAACTCGACAAACAAGAAAAGATCTTTAAAGTTGTGTTCTTTCTTACAAGACATTAGATATTTAAAACTCTTATACTTAGTATTTACTCATCTAAGATGTTTATTTCCACTTCTCAGCAACATGACATTCCTTAATGCACGCTTTAAACTGTAAACAAACCCATAAAAACCCAACTGCAATGATGCAAAGGATGGCTATGAATTTGCAAGCAAATTTCCAACTTTTTCTCCAACACTATTTTCTAATTGTAAATTATTCCTCTTAATTATGCAACTATTTGAATTTATTCATCTATTTTTTGAACTTGTAAATTTTAAATTTCACTTAACTCCGTTTGTACTTCTCCCCTTTGATCAATATTAAACTGAGTCGGTTTGTGAGTTTTGCTTTTTAAAAGCCTCTTGTTTGGTTTTAACTTCCTTTGATGTCTGCAAACACCAATGTGAAAATCACATTACCATTAGAGAGTTTGTGTACTTTTCCCATACAATTGACAGATTTATCACATTCAACTACTCTTTTAACTCGGAAAATGAGTTTTTTTAAAGGAATTAAGACTTTTAAACAGTCTTTATCCATTTCCCCAAAAATCACTTCCCTGCACAGCCGTCATCAGTGCAGAGAAGTTCGTATAAAACCCCCGATTTTCCCTTTTTCATCAAAAATAAAAATAAAAAAGTGGAAAGTAAGTGTCGTACTTTGACATTCGGTTTTTTAAGTTGGAGAGAGTGGTATGGGGGTAGCCTAAAATAGGCAAATCCCTCAGCCATACTGCACATGAAAAATAGGCCTCGTCGGATGAAGAGAGTTGAGCCTCATAAATTCCCGTTGTTCACCGAATTGCGCTGGCTCAGCCCGGGAGAGATGGAGAAAGTATGCGGCCAGCTAGCATAGAAACGATAGAGTAATTCCACTCGAATGGCGCTCTTATTGAAGGAGCAAAGTGGGAGACAAAAATCCTCCAAGAACATTCTAAAATTATTCTAATACAACAAACGGAGCAGAGAAAAAATTATTCCCGAAAATTGAAATTTTATTCAATAGACCGTTGGGGAAAATCGTGACGTCATTAACATTTCGAAATTAAAATTCTAGAAAAATATTAAAAGTCATAAAAATATTTTTTTTAAAGTGCTAAAATCGAAATGAAGCGCCATAACTCGTAATGACATTTCTAAAAACAATACATCACCAATTCCCTGTCCAGAGTAGACGAGAATGGAATAGGAAAAAATCGATTTATTACTCTAAACCCTTCCCTCCCCTTACAAAGCCAAAAACAACACGAGCCATGAATATCAAAGTCACTCTGGATTAATCTAACTCTCCCTCCTCCGTCCAAATACAGCACGCCCACTTTTCTAATTGGATTATCGACAAACGTGTGATTTTTTCCCCACGTCCTCCCGTCATAGTGCTCATAATACCAACCATCTGCACTGCTGGAATTTTCTTTTCCTCCAACGACAACATTTTTATCACCACGACAACAAATTACAGGTGATGTGTCGCTGCGAGAAGACAAAAAAAGAAGATTTTCTTAACAAACTGTACATTAATTTTGTCGACTTAACAAAGCAAACATTTTAATTCTGTGAGAAATGTTCTTTTAAGATGGGAATTTTATTTTATTTTATTTTTTCCAGTTGTCAAGCAATATTACGAGGTTCAAGTGTACGACGAATACGTCATACGTGGCAACACTGCAGTGCTCAAATGTCAAGTGCCCAGTTTCGTGCGGGACTACGTCAAAGTCACTTCGTGGCTCGTAGATGACGTACTCATTAGTAGCACCAATGCAAATAGTGGTGAGTAAAAAAATTTTAAAAATTGATTATTTTTTTTTAAAAAAAAGTTCCAGTTTTAGCTTAAGTCGTTAAAATTCCGTTCGAGGCAAAAAAAATTTTATTGTCCTGTAATTTAAAAACAATAATAAAAAATTTTGAAATATAAATTAACCCGAAGCGAAGGCAATTCTTCATTTCAAAAATTGCTCTCTTATGAACGATAAGATCAAAGTCGCACTTCATCTTTAATTAGTTCCGTATAATGTAAAAAATACAAATTGCTACATTGCAAAGTTTTTTCCGGTGCAAAGTTAAGAGGTTTAATTAAAATTCAATTTCAGGTTTGGTCGCAAACCTGTCGAATAGTTTGTATGGGAAATTTGGTGGGTCGTAAACGTCCAGTTCCGACTTAAAATAACAAATATCGATCGGAAAGAGGACGTTTATCACTAAATCCGCATTATCGCCACCCCTTGTGGTTTGCGTCCACCTCGGAAAAAATCAAAATGAATGGAAAATCCTTATTTTATCTAGAATCACGAAAACAAATGTGTTTTGCGAAATATTAGAATTATTAGTTTTTCTTCTAGGAAAGTTGTAACAGATAGAAACAAGAAATGGTAACGAAAACTCAAGTTCTTGGTAAAAAAGAATACACTTCCGGTTGAGATGGAGGTTTTAAGTTCAATATTGATCTACTCATACTCAAAAGATTCTGAGATTCTACTCGACCGGAAATGATATCTAAAACCCAAAAAACCAATTACGTTTGGAGATAAAAATGGCACTTCCGGTTTCTTTAGAAACAAAACATTTCAGACAAATATTTCAACTATACGACTAATCAAATCTTGTTCTACAATTCAAACTCTTAACAAAACCGAAAGTGCCACTTTAATCCGCTCCAAATTGCGACAATTCTTGCCAAATCCAATTTGGAGTTGATAAAAATAGCACTTCCGGTTTGTTTAGAAACAAAATATTTCACAGACACCAGCTACATAACTCATCTTCTCACATCCCACAATCCCGAGACCCTAACCAAACCGGAAGTCCCATTTTCACCTGCTCCGAAAACCTCCAAAAACAATGACCGAATTCTCCCACCATGACTAACGTTCCACTAAACCTTAATTCCGTTAACACACCATATGTAAACAACCCAGTACCAAATCCATTATGGCACCGACGACACAGTAAAACAAGTGTTCAAGCACTTGTTCGTAAGGTCAAAACCGCACAATTCCTTAGCGTCAACGATGTTCGCAACCAAAGAGTGTATCGGAAAGCCACAATGGTACTTAGCTTTAATAAGCCCGCTCTAATGTGAGGGATTTGTTTGGCTTTGATGATGAATGATGCTAATCTGCAACGTTGGTGCTTAACGGCTATAAATAATGCGCGCTATAAGTCAAAACCTTCATTCTAGCACTCGGCTCTTTTGCTTATGTAAATAAATCACAGAGCAAACGGTTTCTCTCTTGTCCTATGAAATTCACGTTTTACATCGAGCGCGTTTGTTTACACGCACCTTCATTAATGCAACATACGAAGGGAGAAATGGAAAAAAAAATTCACTTTTCCCATTATGACTACTTAATCACACTCCGTAACTGAAGTGAGAGATAAAAAATTAAAAACGTCTTCATCATCTTATTGCGCACTCGACATAAACTTGTTGGAAAAAATTACACGCAGCAAAACATTAATATTCTACGAGTTGTTTAGCAAAACTGCAAATGCAGCCACCCATCAATTGAATTTACAAGCGCCATCTTGCATTTCAATTGAATGTCCCATACGCAAGATATTAATATTAATTTTTTTCATCAAATTACAAATTAAATTTTCTATATTCAATTACGGGGAAGAAAAATAACCAAGTGAGCAATCCCTGTAGGATTCCCACAGGAGTTTGGCAAGATGAACAAAATTAAAGATGCGTAAACTAAATAGTGTAAAGAGTGTAAAGATATTCATAGATAATACACATCTTAAAGAATAAAAGCAATTTTGTAAATTTTTTTTATCAATCTTCTTTTTTCTCACATTATATTTAGGATTAATTAATCTCTTGGTTTTTTTGCATTTTTTTTAACGATTAACATTACAAAATACCTCATCTACAAATTTTATTATCCCAAAACAAATTAAAGCGTCTTAAAGCGAGCTGCGGGCATATTAATTCTATTCTAGAATGATTGATTTAAAAAAATGTTTTTCTTTTATTCTCGTCCCCCGAAGAAATTGCGTGTTGACAACTCATTAAGTTGAAAAAAATTCTAATTAACGTGCTTTAATTAATTCATTAGTTGTTTAGGGTCCTTTCTGAATACAGAAAAGAAAATGAATTAAAATTACAACCTCTTACGCCGCACTTATTCCTTAAGAGTTTTTCGTTGGGTCATTAAACAACATTGCATCAAATGGAAAATTTCATAACGCATTTCTTTAAACCTCGGTACCATTATATTTGCAGGTAATAGATATATCATCGCTACATCCGGCGAACTTTACATTTATCAGGTGGAACGTAATGACAGTTTGCGCAGTTATCGTTGCCAAACGGTGCATCAACTTACAAACGAAACTCAAGCCAGTGCACCAGCTAGAGTCATAGTAACAGGTATTTTTACACATTTTTTTTCCACATTTCGTCAAAGAAAAAAAAAATGGAAAACGAATTTTCCCCGACCGTTCGATAAAAGATTATAATAAAACCTTATGTAAATGTCTTCTCCAACGATATGCAACAGCAAGGCATTCAAAATTGAACTTTCCCTTCAAAGGCGTTTTTGCAATGGACAAAAATACCAAATTCCTTTCTGAAATTCTATAGCCAAAAAATGAAATTCTCATGACGATAGTCACTGAACCTCAATGGAATCGGAAAACCGTATAAATCAATAACATCTTTCCCTTTAACTCTGTTTATTTCTATCTCTTGATGGAATCTCTTCCTTTTTTTTATTCCAACTATTATTTTTTTTATTTTTCCATCTCTAGAACCACAGAGCAGTGTTCCACCAAGAATAACACACAGCAATCCATTTCTAGTAGGTAAACAGAAAAGCAATATCCAAATACCTTGTGTGGCACAGGGTTATCCCGTACCTAGCTATCGGTAAGTACAAACAAAATATAATAATAATAATACAAAATTACAAGTGCACTTTGATTAAAATCGAAAAATCTGCTCGAGGAGGGAAATAATAAAAAAGAAACTCGACCTTCTATTTACAATACAAATACAAAACCTAATGGAATGGAACTGATTCATGGGTCTTTAAGCCTGAACTATGTTGCCATTACTTGAGCTATCCATCGACTCGATTCTTTGAGCCAATTGAGTGAATAAGTCATGTTTTATGCAAACACGTCGCAGCTAGGCCTACGTTTCCCCTCGTTTCTATCAATTTCTATTCAAAATTCAATTTTGCTTCGACTCTTATTTCGTAACGATCCCCGTCCAGATGTTAACAATCTTTCAATGATTGATGACACATAATCTCTTAACAGTTATGACGTGTGTTAAAATGGTTCACAGCTGGGAGTAACGTAAAAATGAACGAAATTTATAAAGCAACATGTATTTTATGGCGTAATTTAGACTTGTAAATTATTTACTCATTTTGCTGCCGTTCGGAGCGGGTTTAAGTGCCACTTCCGGTTAAGTTACGGTTATGAAACTCAAAGGGCATCTACATCTAGAGACATGGATAGTGCTCACAAAATTTAAAGTCCCTAACGAAACCGGAAGAGCCATTACCGCTGCTTCAATAAAGCACAAAATTTCTATAATTTCTGCAATTCGGAGCGGCTTGAAACACTACTTCCGGTTGTGCTGGGAGCTTGAAAATTTCAGGTCACGAAGCCCTTATGAGGTAGTAAGTGACCCTAAAATCTCAATTCCCTAATCAGACCGGAAATACCACTCCACCCCGCTCGAAATTGAGACATTTTGGAAAAAACTGCTGCAGGAAAGCCAAGGGGTAGCTATATGCTATTCTCCCAAAATACACACACCACACAAAATTCCAAGCACCTAATTCAAACCGAAACTGTCTCCTTAACCCGTTCCAAACAGCAGCGACGTGTGAAAAGGCTTAGTCTTACCACCACTGGATAAAGAGCCCATCCACCCAACTAGCTACAATATTAATGACCTTAAAGTTGCCTTTCCAGCATTACAGGATAAACCACAAGCTTCAATATTTAAAAGAAATCATTATCAGCGTTTAAAACGAAGGAAAATTAAGTCGTTCGTTGATATACAACTCGAGAATAAAGTGGAAGAAACTTCACCTCCAATTTTTATTACATTAAGTCAAACAATTAAAAAGCAGAAGCAAACTCGAGAGGTCAGCAAATGCAAATGAAGGGTGCCATTTCCCAGACGTGCAATTGGAATCCCCTAATGAGAACAATGTTTATTAAATTTGCATCAGAAATAGCAGCCAAATTGTCCCCTTAACGCACTCTGTCCATTTCCCGAAACATAAAAATGTCACCTCGTTCGCATTGATCACTGACAAAGGCAACAAAAGCGAGATGAATTCGCAAACGCAAACTCATCTCGAATTTGCGAGACTCAGTCGAGCGTAAATCGATTAAGTAAACCAGAAATGAAGCATACTGCATTCCACTTCGTGCAACTTGAGAAAAAAATGAATCATTTCCCCATTTTGTTTTGCTTTTAATCAAACTTCTAGTCGAATTTCAAGAAAAAGATAAGAAAAAGAAAATGAATGTCCTTTCCATTAATTTCAGACCGCCTTCGCGATTCAAATTACGCTGGATCCATTACAATTATTCGCCACACAATAACCTCTATTCAACTTCGTCATTTGCCATCTAAATTACATTTCCTGCTTGCCCATTTAAATCTAAGATTTTTAATTTCCTCTTTGCATTCATTCTCGCAGTTTTTCAAAAACTTTTCCCATTTTTCAGGTGGTTTAAAACGCAGGACAAACAAGTCGAACTCGTGTCGTTACGCGATGCCAGGTTTCAACGACACGGAGCACTTCTAACCATCGAGAGGATTATGATATCCGACTCGGGCACTTACATTTGCGTCGTCAACAACAGCGTCGGTGAAGAAAAAGTGGAAATCACGGTTGCAGTCACGTGTAAGTTCATCCTTTTAATTGAATCACATTGTCGGAGTATCCAATTTCATCATTCGGTTGCACGAGATATCAAATTTTCATTTGCAACTTGATCTGCGGCGCCTGCAGCAACAAAATCACCACAACAAATTTCAATTAACTGCACCTTAAAATAAACAACTATATCATTCGCTCATAGTATCGCGTTAATTTCAATATGAGCAATGCCAGAAATTAGATCCATCAATACTAATACAGTTGGAAACATTAATAGAAATATTTGTGGTATTCAAAACCAGTTCTGTTTTGATGCTCTTTCTCTATCCTTTCTTGGTTTTAATCTTTTAGGTTTTTATGTCCTTAGATTAAGATTTAGTATAAGAATATGTTTTAGGTTAGGTTTCTGCTAAGAGATAATTTAGAATTGTCTTATATTTCACACTAGCAGTTTTCAAAGTTTTGTGTTCACAATAGTGTAACTTGAGAGCAAAGTAAGATGTATTGTGGGATACCAAGTTCCTCGGGTTTTAATTTCTTTTTCAAGTTGGTTTAAGTCAAATGACATTCATAACTTTGAATGTTTCAACCAGCTAATCAGAAAATACTTGGTTATGAGACAACCTTTAAATAATGACTACATTTCATTATATAATTTCATTAAGTTGCCTGCAGTCAGAGTAAATAAGGGTATGCCCATCCTCAACTCTAACGGCATTGGTTGGATCCAGAGCAGCATGCCAGGGCTGATCCTAATGATATGTATCACGTGACCTAGTGAATGCATTTCTATTGTTTTTCAATTCTGAATGAAAATAGTCAGGTATGACAGTGGGCTTATTAATAATGAATATATGATGATTGTTTATTTTGCAGCTGCAATTAATCATTGTTTGGCATGAAATAAGCAGCGTGGTCCTGAAGGTACACACATACACAAATGTACTGGAAGTGTGATTCGCGTGTATACAAATGAGTGATAGAAAACGAATTTCTTAACCACCATAGCTGCTGCCAATGACGTCACAAAATCTCGTTGCGAGACCAATTTGAGACTCGCAAATGGGCATACCCTTATATTTACCCTGCCTGCAGTGATCAAAATATTCTGCCCAAATATTCTTTAAGCAGTTTTAACTAAAATCCACGGGGACAAGACATTATTTAAGTCAATTTGAATAAGAAACAGTTGGCAAGTTTAAACATTTTAAAGTCACTATTAACTCTGAAGCTACCTTTACAACACATCAAGATAATCTCAACTTTATTGCACAGTACGCTCTCTTCCTTGACCAAAAGAGTGCGAGACACAAGAAAAATGTTAAGATTGTTACAAACCATCTTAATTGTAAGTCCCTTCACTATTCCATGGTAAAACAACTTATCTTGGCCCCCTTACAAATATCATAAATGCTCTTCGAATACATAACTTCAAATACATATAAACAACACAAATATCTGTCAGACTTGTAAGAATTCGATTTATTACTACAGATATAAATCAAAAACTGCAGTATTTATACATCAAAAAATGTTTTTAATGGACCTATATCTTACGTATCTGGAGAAATATATCCCGGTTTAGCAAATAAAGTCGCCATAAATCGATTTTTCCAAAACATCACACTAAACAAAGTGAACCGTCGATAAAGCAAAAGGCAAAACTATCCAGGGCCAACTTCTTTTGCATGGCAGATATCTTTTTGACGCACGTGCCAAGAAGCAAGTCGTTGGCCATCGCTTTTATTTCTTTCTTTATCCCGCTCACGCAAGAACAATCGGTGTGTGAAAACTCGCGGTACCTCCGTTCCTTTGAAACCAGCATTTCTGTATTCATAGTGCGGAAGTCAGCCGCCATTGTCACAAGACCGAATGCACAAGCTGGAAAAATCTTGGCAAAGAGCACGAGTAAAGGAAAAAAGAAAGGGGAATCGAACAAACGAACCATTTTTCGCTTGCGCTTGCCTTCCTAATCCATCAAAATATCAATCCAACCATATCGCCTGTGTAATGCACGCCCATGTGCGATTCGTGTCTTTTCATGCAATAACATGTTGGCCATAAGCAACGTAAGAAACGCGCAGTCTCTTTTCTTTCACGGATTCAAGGCGTGAAGAAAAGGATTGGATTACAAATGTCACGGACATGCTGTTGAAAAGGAACAGGAGATACCAGAAAAAGAAGTGGGCGAAAAAAATTCTTTGGGATGCTGAGTCATTTCGCCCGCTTCAGTCTCATGCATGTTTGCATGTGATAGGCCAAATGCTATTTTCAAACACAGTCAGGAATTCCAACATGACTCGGAAAGTTATGGCCTCTTCAATAGAACTAAAGCAATCTTCACTACGGAAATGAAATAACCTTCCTCTGCTCTTTCCCTTTCTTCTCCTTTTTCTTCCATGCCAAAATCTTTGATTTGAATCACAAAACTCGCCGAATAAGAACAATGCCAACTCTACAATGAGTACTACTTAAATCGTAACAAACCACAACCTGATCAAATCTTTTTCTAGTCTCCCAAACAAAGAGTTTACTCATTTATGATCACCTGTGCTGCAAATTAAATAAGGCGGCACTTTCATTTACATTTTGTCGATTGAAACCAAAACAATCAAATGAGTGACAATCAATGATTGGCAATAACGCATGAGTGCCACAGCTGATGCTTCCCTGCCTAACAAAGCTTATGGTGGACTTACACTTACTATCGGAGACCTGGAATGATTAATTAGTGGTACGCGGATCAATAAATTTGTATTCTTTGGTAATTAGCTCTTTTACTTCTCATTGAATTGTGTAAACACTGGTAGCAGGATATTTATAAACAGTTTTCCACAAAGGGGCAGGCGGGAGGTTAAGTTTAATTTTGCGCTTCAGAATTAATCATTCCCGAGTCGGTAAGTTCATGTACACGCACAGGGCTGTAGGGCAGGGAAACATTCCTAGCTACTCATTATGCAGGTAAAACACAAAGAAAATAATCCCCGAAGGGTTACAGTGGCGGCCACGAAGCGATTTCTTCGGGCTGTTTCTGGGCGATCCGGAAGCCATCCCTCATCACACTCTTAGAAAACGAGCGGAGAATCGAGTGCGCGGTTATTTCTGATGAAACAAAACAAAAATAACAAGAATAGAATTACTCGAGTTATAAAAGTTTGTTTACTCTGCCCAATTTCCTCTCGGACCAATCTCCTGCATCACCGAGACCAGAAATCAAAATAAACAAAAACATTGTTTGCTTTTGTCATTTAATCTGAATCACTCAAATTCCATTTACTTCGCTTCCGTCCATTGACATTGGAGAGCCCTTAAAATAGCAAATGCCTACTGAAATACTAATTGGAGCAGTTCCAAAGGCTTAAAAAAAATAAAAATAAAATGAAGAGGAACTTCTTCACGTTTTAATTATCATCAATTGCTCTCTACTTGTGGCGAAAGAAAAGCACCAATTCAAAAAAGGAATGTACAAAAGACAAGGACGGATTCGCCATTATCTCAAATTCCAGGCTCGAATCCGATGCGAAACCTGACGGCAAAAGCATTCCGTTTGTCAGCAAAATGGTAGAGTAAAAGACATTAGTGGTTGAATTATGACTTTTATAGTCGGGTGAAAAGTTTCTTCTAATTGCTTCATTGAGGAAATCATCCAGTTCCTTAATGATTTAGAAAAAAATAGAAGAGAAAGAAAGTTATTTAAAAAAGGAGAAAGAAAAAAGGCGAAGCTCGCGTGTTCATTCATGCAAAAACGTTTCACACCTCCGTCCTCATCATCGGGTCAAAATACTTAAAGTACATCGTATAAAAGTTTATCTCGTTTCTTTCGCTTTTTCATTATCGGAATGAGAGTTGCGAAAAGAAATCCACTTTATCAATGGGAGTTAAATGATGTACTGTAATTGCTTTTTCACACATTAAGGTGGCATTTCCGGTAACTTGGAAGGATGAATTCTGAGGTCTTAAATACCCAAGTGTGTAGTTGTTACCAGAAATTAAATTATCAACTTTTAAATTTTACGCCATTCGGTTCGGAGGAGCTCAAAATGGCCACTTCCGGTTGGATTACAATCACACCAACTGAAATTCACCTAGATCTGGATATTACCTGGAAGCTCAAAAAATTTCATAATTCTAATTAAACCGCAAGTTCCACTTTATCCCGCTCCGAATTGCACTAATTTTTTTATCAAAGTATTGCAGGAAAGCTAAGGGTTGCTTTGTGTAAATACAAAACCAATTTAAAATTAAAAGAAAAACTTTAACCGACTGAAAGTATCAACCATCAAGTAAACATCAAAGGTTAAACACATATCAGACCCTTAAAACAATTACTTGACGACAAAATCCGATAACAGATCTATCAGCTCAACTTTAAACTTTATTGAGTATTTCATATTAAGAGAACCGTTCACCAGAAAAAGAGAAGGGAAAAACTCCCTCACCCAGATGATGTTATAGGTGAACTGAATGAATGCAAGCTACAAAATAGAAAATTGCACGGCAATGATGAGTGCCAGTATCATAATTGGAAAGGCAGCTTCAAACTCTGGGATCATTAGCGTTTAATTGGTGCTTGTCAGAAGCACACGAAAAGGAAACCCGCATGGCGAATAATTAATTTACTCTCAAATTCACTTAAATTTCTAAATACCTTCTCTTTTCCTTTCTTTTCTCCCTCCGTCACGTCGCACGTGTTTACCCCTTTAGGTCCCCGTCTCGATGTCATTATCTTTTCCCCATTAATGCGCACGTAAATGTAGAAAGGATCCTTCGTTCGATACAAACGAGCTTACTGATCCTTACCACACAGACACATTAGCAAATTAATTATAGGTCGAGCTACAGTTTGATAGCGAAATGTTAAAATAAATTTTAAATATTTAAGAAATTTCTTTTTTTTAAATTTCGTCTGTCTTTCTTTAAGGGATATGGATGTCTTCACGAGTGTGGAAAATAAATGCAAAAGCTTAAACTTAATTTGCATCCAATTAAAATGACTAATCTTGCAAACTGCTCAGTGTGACAGTTTCCTATTTTCATAATATGATAAGCCAATTTACCATTAATCAATTATGTCACCTTTTTCAAACTTTTAAAGATCATCATTTAACACTGTCATATTATTAACACACCTCAAATAAAATAAAATTTACACCTTTTCTCACTCATCAACGTAAATCACTTATAATGTCATTATTAAACTTCATTCAAGATTCAATTGAGACTTCAGAGCAATTTCGAACGCTCTAAAATGCCACTTCCGGTTTACTCAAGGCCTTCAAAGTTTAGAATCAGAGAGAACTCGCCTTCTACTTAGGCTCCCTACATTTTTGGGTTTATGTCTAAACCGGAAGTGACGTTAAACGGCACTCGAAATTGCATTTTAAGTCATTTTAATATTTAAATTTTTTATTTTAGCTCCTTTAAGTTTAATCATCCAACCGGCGAGTCAGACGGTGGATGCAGGTAAACCGGCTTCTTTTAAGTGCATCGTGAGCGGACACCCAGTAGGAGCTGTTTCGTGGTCCAAGGACGGCAAACCCCTGGTCACTAATGGTAACGTGAGACTCATCACACGCGACGAGATCCGTATCGACCGGGTGGAACGAAAGGACATTGGAATGTATCAGTGTTTTGTCGAGAATGATGAAGAGTCCGTCCAGTCAGCTGCTGAGCTCAAACTGGGAGGTAAAAAAAAATCACACTCAGCATTTTCTCTCCTTACTCAACTTTAATTCACACTCGCAACTTCATAATATATTGCTTTATTAAAGCTTCCATTTAACTTGCCATAAACTCATTTTTAAAGCAGAAAGTTTATAGAGCCGAATTTAGGATGCCAAAATGACACTTCCGGTTGCAGTAATGTTCTTTAAACCCAATTGCCATCAAATACAGACATCATTCTAATATTCTTAAAGTTTAAGGTCTTTAACTACACCGGAAGTACCCTAAATGACTGCTCCGAATTACAGGATTTTCAAAAAATCTCAATTTTAAGTGCCCCAAAAGGTCACTTCCGGTTGAAATGGAGACTTGAAATTTTGGAATCACCAACTTCAGTTAGCACCTTACTCACACTTAAAATATCATACCCTAAGCCCGACCGGAAGTGCCTTCAAAATCCGCTCCGAATGGTAAAAACATCTCAAGTTGGCATTCCTGCACAACTCACAAAAAATGAAATCTGCACTGGAATCAAAATAAATGTAATCGAATTTTTTAAACGAAATTAATTGATAATTAGTTTTGCTTATTAGTTTTGTTTTGTTTAACATCAAGTCGTTTGTACAGTTATTTCCCACAGCTGTGTCAGACGTGAATTAATTTATTTACTTTTTTCTTTTCCAGCCTTCTTAATTTACTTCCATTAAATTTGTGGTGACTTTTCTCAGAGGCCCAATTCATTGTAAACTTGGAATTAACTTTGTAGACATTCTTTATACACTTGTTTTTCCACTTTTATCCCCACGTTCACTTTTAATTTCCCCTTTCGTGTAACAAACAACATTTTTTCACCTCCTTGTATTTATTTATTTTTTCCTTCCTTCGAGAGGGCCATGTTTGTTAATTACCTGTCACAAGGGATGTCAACTTTTGACAAGCACCAACTGAACCGTGGTCTGGCTTATCCTCAGCTTATTTTCCACTGAAGCAACCACGAATCTCCGACGCATTCATCTTGCAACAATTTTTTCCCCCATTTTTTATTTTATTTTTGTAAAGTGTAATTTATTGAGCATTAGTGAACTTAACTCTTATTGAAGAAGTTGGCTCGGAAAGCTCTGAGCGGATTAGACACGGTGCTTTCTCACTTGGATATATATATTTTTGTATGGTAACAGGACTTTCTCTTTTGCGGCTTTTGCTCGTAGCCACAGTGACACATGAGGCTTAGTGCAGTTTTAAGCGGCCCACCACACATAGAGAAATGCATGTATAAAATATGATGCCTTCAACTATGGTTGTTATTTATATGCATACAGTGGATTTATTCTGCTGGTAATTTCTCTGGGAGATGGTGTGTGGAAAGGAAAATGAAAAGAATTGTATGCCAGCAGTCTTGGGGTTATGTATTTGCTGGTTTTGAATTTGGAGGAAAATATATGTTGGATGAGGTTTGGTTGGGAGATGTAAATCAAAGTTGTGCAAATCTGACATTTAGCTCATTATTATTTCTGGGGTTTTGTTATATTTATTTCATGGAATTCAATTTTTATGGATTTCTTTACGGTGAAGAAGTAGTTTTTAAGGTTTCGTATGCGAGGAATAAATTCAAAGAAATCAAAATAGCTAAATCTTTCATTTTTTCATTTCGAAATTTCTGAAATTAAAAAAATTAAAAATACAAAATTTTCTTTGACGTTTGAAGATTTTTGTATTTTTAAAATTTAATTTTCTTAAATTGTTTGAATTTATATTATTTTTTTACAATTTTTTTATTTTTTTTATTTTTTAAAAAAATCTGAAAATACCAACTTCAAAACACAAACAAAAAAAATTCCTTTCATCATTCCCTCCCTCACGAGACATGAAACCTAAAGATGATCTATCCAACTGCTAAAACCCTAATCCACCATCATATTTTACCTTAAATTTCCATAATCCCCGAATTTCACTTTTTCCCTTATAAAAAAAAAAACAAAATTAGCTAAGCTTTAACCCTCGTAAAATAAATGGCCATTGCCAACTCTTTAATTTCTCACGCAACTCTCTCTAAATCCATGGTAATTTACCCGTAACAGTT
This sequence comes from Stenotaenia linearis, assembly GCA_034700445.1. NCBI lineage: Eukaryota > Metazoa > Arthropoda > Chilopoda > Geophilomorpha > Geophilidae > Stenotaenia > Stenotaenia linearis. Next base: position 62,171 of record JAQIXT010000132.1, read on the forward strand.
CACTTTTGACACGTACAAGGCACCAAACTCTTCTTCATTAATTCTTATCAGACATTATCGCAAAGCAGTCGGGGATTAAATCCACATTTGCAGCCCGAGAAGATCAAACCCTTCCATCTTCTTCACCTCAAATCATTCGTTAACAACATTTAAGCAATATTAATCTCGCAAATTGCATCTTTTTAAATCAATCCGGCATTCACGTCAAAAATAGCTTCGTAAATTAATAATTCATTCCTCAGTTGCCTCTCTTAATGCACTTTTCTCCACTTTTAGATGCTGCGCCTGTTTTTGTGTATACCTTTCCTGTGGAAACGCATCAAGCGAATCATTTCCTCGCCATCAAATGTATAGCGTCAGGAAACCCATTGCCCAGTGTAACATGGACATTGGATGGAGGCAACATAACCGAAAACAAGCGTGTCGTCTTAGGAACTACTACAAGAGGACTGGGAGAAGTTGTCAGTTACATCAATATAAGCAAAACTCGGGTGGAAGATGGCGGCGAGTACTCTTGCGTAGCCGTGAATCCCATAGGAAGAGCCGAATACACAGCCAGACTTAGCATTTTCGGTATGTTGGTTCCGATTTTACGGTACGGTGGACATTTAGAAAAAATTTCAATTAAACGCTAACAATTTTCTGCTCTGCACATGCCTTTTAGCTGATCTTGTTTCGCGAATGAAATCTGCATGTAAATTCAGAAATTTAAATAATTTCGCACGTCAAAAGATGACATGAGCTTCCTTAGGTGATATGTTTGAAATAAAATTATGAATTTTTAATAACCGACGTCGTAACTTTTTAACGTGAGAAATGTAAAAAATTTAAACGAAAAAAATACCTTCAAAATAACCTCCGTGCGTTGCAGCCAAGTGTCTGCGAACGCTTTGCAGTGAAACACCGTTAAGAGTTTGCCATGCAGTGAAGCAAATCTCAAAAATAGACAAACGCGCATCAACTTGCGCACTTCGTTTGACAGTGAAATGTCTACGCATTGTGGATTTTTTAATTACTTTTATCCCAGAAAACAATTTAAACCTCCATAATATAAAAATTTACTAACGACTTAATAATACACGCTTTTCCGCTACATGGAGCAGCTTTTTCTTGAATTTAACACCCACTTTCACCTCCCAACATGTTGACACATAAACACTCAGTGCCGAGACCTATTTGCACCCGAGGCAATTATTCGGAAAGGCGCCATCCCCCTGACCCCGATGGATAAAATGCAAATTTACAGCACCAAATTAACAAAAAATCCTGGACTTAAAGCTCAACTAAGACAAAAGCAATTTTCAATCAAGAAATGTAAAAATCTTTTGTTACCGTTGTTAAAAATTAATTTCAACTTGTTGCTCTGCACAAATGACAGAAACTATACATTTATAATAATAAGTGTAAATTAAAATTCATGTTGGTTTCGTTCGAGTGGCAAGTATGATTTAAACCCTTTATGCATTAGCATGTTCTAATAGGATCAAACTGGAAACGAGACATTAGACTCCAACAAGAATAATAAGCACGTTAATGAATGTGGTTTCGCTTTGATGTGTCGGCCCTTACATGTTAACTAACCACTTCTCGACAACACTAAATTTAAACTGCGCAACTCAACAAAGAGAAGAAACGAGCAAAATCGCACAACTCCATCTGCCATTTTTCTCTTTTTCCCACATTTCCATATCGCATTTTAACATACAATTTCTTCGTATCGATGGACAAGATCATTGCACACACTTTGCAGAGTGAATTTGCACATCAAAAAGAGAATAAAATTTTCCACGGGCTTTTCCAACTCCATGTGTGAACGCTCAAAAGTAATTGAAAATCAAAACCCCCGAGGAAAACAGACGAGCATTTAGTTCCTATACATTTTAACAACTTTGCACTTATTGTGATGCAAAATATACGGCAGTATCAGCGAAAAAAGCATCAAATATTCATTTATGATTATAATGAATCGAATAAAAAGACGCAGAGTAATACACTATTGATTCCTTTTCCTCCCTCCACTCGATAATTGCATGCAACTACTATTAAACGAGTTTACAGCGCCATTTTTCACGCAAAGTCGCAGGAAAACGAGCGCAATCAACGTTAATACCTTTAACTGAGTGTCAAAAATAATATTCATCTCCCATGTGATTACCTTATTAACCGGTTCGGTCGAACGTGCAATTCGGTCAGTATCTCGACAGATGTCTGATTTGTGTTCTAACTGACGTAATTAATCAATTCACCATTACAATTTTCTATTTTCTAATCAATTGTTTGATATCAATTTTCTTTCCGTTCAGGTATTCCATACATCCGTCCATTAGCCAACCAAACTGTCATGGCCGGACAGTCGTTGCAAATTAACTGTCGAGCGACTGGATATCCCATTCAATCCATATCGTGGGAAAGAGGTTAGTCAGTAAGTTTACAGGACTTTACCAATTAGTAGGCTGGGCTCGTTTAGCACGCTGATCTCATTCAACCTGCGAATTTCAAATGGTGGGGATTTGGGGTAAATAAATCACCAGGTGTTGTATATTAGCTAAAGTGACCATTCTTTTCCACGCAATTCCAGTAATAGGAACTGGGAAGTTTTGGCAGTTGAAACCATTTGTTTCCTCCCTTATAAAAACAAAGAGAAAAGTTCTCGCTAAGCAATCAGATCTATAGTCAATTGAATTAGTCAATTTTCATTGATTTCCAGAGAAATTGGAAACTGGTTTCATCTGGATGTTTTCGAGACCGTTCCCGGAAATGCTGCACGAACGGTCACCTTAGTGATAATCCATTGTAATTACTTAGAACACGAGAGAAGTGATTTTGTTAATAATACGCTGGTGCACTATATGGTAAAATACGGTTCATTTAGGTATTTCGACATCAAAATGAATAAAACACACTAAATTACACTTCACGAGACTTTACCTGATCTCAGTTTAAGTTTAGTACTTACCGTATTAAGTGATTATTCCATTAACCAGACTCGACGACTCAGATTTCTAAGTAAACATCATTATCTGCAACTCTAGAAATATATCCACTTCATGATACACATCATCTCCAGTTCATAATCTTCTGTAATTAAAATGTTTTCGTTTGTCCTTGAGCTATTATTAGATATAATGATGGTTTAAACAAACTGGATCTGAAAATAGAAGAGTAAATTTACTTTTTAATTCAATAGTTAAAATTTATCAACAAAGAAAAATTAGAGTTTCAGGTGACTTTTGTTTACTATTTATAAAGCAAATGCAATTTTCTTACTGTTGTCTCGTAGATGGGGTTAACCTGCCAGCTAACTTGAGGCAAAAGGCTTTTCCCAATGGGACCCTCATCATACATCCGGTAGAACGTCTTACGGATCAAGGACTTTATACATGCATCGCCCGTAATTCCCAAGGCCAAAGTGCACGGAGAAGCGTTTGGATTGAAGTGACGGGTTTGTAAACAAAATATTCTAAATAATT